>JAJOZX010012621.1:0-35000 GCA_023014485.1 Bathynomus jamesi
CCTCAAATATCAACAAGTTCTGTATAGACTCCCACCATGTGCTCTGGTGGGTTTTAAATTTGTAGGTTTGTCACGTCACAAGCTAGGTTTGAGTAAAGCTAATTGGATCGTGAATTTTGGGCCACCCTGTGTATATATATATATATTGAGGCGCCTCGGTGGTGTAGTGGTTAGCGTCGCTGACTACGAATCCATCGGTCCCGGGTTCGAGACCCGACGGCAGTCTGCGCGCAGCAAAACCCAGCTGTTCATCCTTCCACACAATAAAGAAAGTGGTGATAGATAAATGGGTACCCTAAGTGGCCTGGTGGTTAAGACGCTGGGCTACTGATGGAGCGTGGTTCGGATTCCACGTTAAACTGTAGGTCTAAGGTGGAGTGAAAAGCTTGACCTTCGTCAGAATGAACAATTCGGGCGGAAGCTAACCAAAGGTATATATAATAACCTTACCTTACAACCTTACAAAGGTTCCGCGCGATGATTCCCCATTTCGCGAAGGTCAAGCTTGTCGCCCCTCCTCTCGAGTTGGCCTGGTGAAGTAGTGAGTTGGTTTCTTGTGCTCTCCACCTCACATAGCCAGGTACGCCAGGCTCATCGGGGATTGTTCTGAGCCAGGCGCCTAATCTTTTTTTTAAGATGTCCACTGCAACTCCCTTCGTGTTTCTTAGGTCTTTGGGCAGCTGATTAAACAGTTTTGGTCCTCTCACCACAAAAATATATTCTTTCAGGGTTAAGGATGTTCCCTGTCTCGTCTTTAATTTGGGAATACGACACAGTCTACCGTTTCTGCTTTCCACCGTTGTTTGGTGATTTATGGGGTTCGGGTAAGATTAGGGATTAGTTTCTCCATTATTTTCCAAGTGTAAATAATGGTGTGTGTGTGTGTCTCTTCTCCTTTCCAGTGAATAGGTCTAGTTCGCGTAACCTTTCCCAGTAATTTAGTTCTTTGCACCCCTTGATCTTGGCTGTGAAGCTTCTCTGGATCCCTTCCAGCTGTCTAATATCTTCTTTTTTGTATGGGGATGTTAGGACCAAGCAGTATTCCAATTTGGTTATGATTAGGGTTTTCAGTAGAGGAATCATTACATTCCTATCTCTTCGTTTAAAGGTTCTCAATATCTGTCCCGTTATTCTCTTTGTTCTGTTTACTGCTATCTTATTTTGTGTTTCAAATTTCGCATCATCTGTCATTACAACCCCTAAATCTTTTGCTCTAGAATTTCTCTGAATTTCCTGTCCATTGGGGGTATAATATTCCATGGATTTTAGGTCTTCTCTTTTTCCGTACCGTAACAGCTGAAATTTCTCGGTGTTAAACTTCATATTGTTGTCTTCCGTCCACTTATAGATTCTCTTTATGTCGGTTTGTAGAGATCCTATATCTTCTGGGTTTCCTATATTTCTACTGATCTTTGTGTCATCGGCAAAGGATGTTACTGTGCTGTCTCTGGTAACGTCTTCATCTATGTCAGTTAGCATGATTATGAAGAGTAGTGGAGCTAATACTGTTCCTTGTGGTACTGAGCTGAGGACCTCTGATTCTGATGAAGATACTCCTTGTACTGTAACGACTTGCCGCCGCTCACTAAGGAAATTATATATCCATTTCCCTACTTTTCCTGTTATTCCCGTATATTTCAGTTTATGTATTATGATTCCATCCATGGTCACACTTGTCGAACGCTTTGGCAAAGTCTGTGTATAGTACATCATAGTTTTCATTACTTTCAAGTGCATCAATAATGGTGTTGTAGTGTTCCATTAGTTGTGATAGGCATGATCTGCCTGACCGAAACCCGTGTTGGTTATCATTGAATTTTTTCCGAGTTTCCAAAAAGTCAAAAATTTTCTCTCTAACTATTCTTTCAAATATTTTAGTGAGATGAGGTGTAAGCGACACTGGCCTATAGTTTTTGGCCTCGGATCGATCTCCTCCTTTATATATTGGGACTATGTTCGCGCTCCTCAGGATGTCCGGTATTTCTCCCGTGTCTATTGATCGTCTCCATATCCAGTATAGGGGATCAGCGATTGCATTCTTGCAGTTTTTGATCAGTGTGGCATTCCATTTATCCGGTCCTGCCGATGAGTGTGTTTTTAGTTTCCCTATGGCTTGTGTAATATTATCATCTGTCGTAAAGTCGAAATCCGTTATACTTTCTCCTTGTAGTTCTTCTCCAAAGAACGCGTTTCTATCGCATATCAATTTGTATATATATATATAGACAGTGACACTGAGTTAATATAGTAAGAACAATTTATATAAAGTACATTTGGTACTTAGTTCTGAGTAATGAGTTTACATGAAGATAGATATAAGAGTTTTAACCAAGCTACCGCTGTGTAACACCCTGTATGAAACTGTCTACCATCATGTGTAGCATTCTGTGGCCTCCACTTAGTAACATCGTGAAATTCAATTGTGAAAAATCTATTGTGTAACATCCATTGTTCGAAGCTCATTTAAGATGGAGAAAATCACGTTCACATTAATTGGCCACATGTCAACATTCTTTACCACCCATCTACGAACGTGTTATCGGGGACCACCCCTAAAAATCCAAGTGAACATAGGATATACTTAGGGCAATGGAGGATTCAGACCAAAATTCTAGAAGGCATTTTGGACAACAGTGTAGTCAGGCACGTCGCCAGGTCTATAATCATAGGGGGGCAATTCATAGATGTAGGGGGCAGGATAATCTGTTTACAGGCTTCGAATCAGATTTACCAAATTTTATTAAGAAAAGTATATTTTAATTCCGTTTTTAATTACGTAGGTAAATTTTTGTATAAACTTACAATAATTAAATGCTTGTTTAATCTTTTGCATTTAAAAAATTGAAAACATTAATTTCTTCTTTCTGTTAAAAATACCAAAAGAAAATATTCACACCTAAACAATTTATATAATACTGTTGGCGGTACGCGGGTACCAATGGCTTTGGAAATATACACACACACACACACACACACACACACACACACACACACACACACACACACAAAAAACAGTTTTATTAGCTTTAGCTATGGCTACACACTATTATTCAGAATAAATTAAACAACTGCTAGTAGTAGTCATAACAGTGGTAGTTATAATAGTGGTAGTAGTAGTGGTAAATCAACTCAATACAGTTGGATTTTTCTGTTTTTTACAGCAAAAGTTTGAAGAAATTCATCCATGCTCATTTTTTTGGTATAGTCAGCCAAGAATGCAAGCAATATTAGACTACTTTTCCTACGGTGAGTCATAGAACGTCTGTATGGCGTTAACACATGAGACAGAGCTGAGAATGATTCCTCACATACTGCATTGCTGGCGCCAAATGTGAAAACAGCTGCATACAGTTGGTAGATTTAGTGAATCCTTTTCGGAAAGGATGCAACAACAGGCACATGTCACCAAGATTCTTGTGAACTGTGGCATCAAACCCTTTTTCAATAAATGTCTTTGCCACATGCCATTCACTTATCAGAAGAGATGACTCAGTCTCCTCAGTGTCAATGCCAATGAGCTTAGCTAATGGGGCAAGATTTTTTGGAACTAAGAAACTTTCCTTGGATTCTGGCCAAAGACATGAAATTGCTGCAAACACTGCACTACTACGTTCACCAAATCGAGCATCAAGTTCACCAAGGCAATGATCTACAATGCTGAAGTACAGTTGCCGCAATAGTGTTGCTTTACTTTCAACACTGTCATGGAAACTTGAATGGCCTACACTCGACTCAATTACTGAATTTTTTGACGAGGTTGCAGCACCAATGCGGCGCCAGATTAAAAATAATGTTTATGCCAACTTCTTGTGAGACCGTGAGACAGTATTTTTCCCTCAACGTTAGGTACAAGTGTAGATCGATATTCAAAGAGAGAGAGAGAGAGAGAGAGAGAATGTAAGTAAATTTGAATTAAACGAATTGTAAACCACAACCATAAACCATTCAGCTTTAGTTTTGATGATAGTTATTTGACTTGGGGGGCACTGGGGGGGCAGTGCCCTCATTGCCCCCCGTGGCGACGGACCTGAGTGTAGTGATGAAATTTTATAGTGAGGGCCCATGCCTACTCCATCACGACAACATCCCGTGTCACAAAACCTGGACTGTAACCCATTGGTTCGAGCAGAATAAAAATAACGCAGAGCTCAGATCACTGATCTCAATCCGACAGAACAATTCTGAGATGAACTAGAGCGGCGGATCATGAACATACTGCAAACACCAACTCCTCCCGACGCATTGGTAACTGGTGGAAAGTGTTTTTGACAAGACTGAGGCTATAATCAAGTTATCAAAGCCAAGGGTGGGCCTACAATTTATTAAATACACCTTTTGTTTTATTTATGTTGTCCAAATATCTTTGGTAGTTAACCTTGGTTTTGCTTCCTCCCGAATTGTTCATTCTGGCGAAAGTCAAGCTTATCACTTCACCTTACCTACAGCTTAACGTGGAATCTGAACCACGCCCCACCAGCAGCCCAGCGTCTTAACCACTAGGCTACCCAGGGTACCCATTTATCTACAGCTAATTTCTTTTTTTTACTGTGTGGAAGGATGAACAGCTGGGTAGTATAGTAGACTAGTATAGTAAATACACACACACACACACACACACACACATATATATATTATATATATATATATATATATATATATAATATATATTATATATATATATATATATATATATATATATTATAGTTTCTACCTTGTGGGGTACGGACGGTTTGTTCCCGTTCTGTACTAACATCAAAATAACTAGTGATTATCAATTTGGCGGGTTAATTCTATCTGTACCAGTATGTGTGTGTGTGTGTGTGTGTACACAACTTGTCAGTAAATACATTAAAATAATTTATTAGGTGACGGCTGGTGCCGTACAGCATACACAAAGAAAATAGCACAAATTGAAAATAATTCAAAGGAAATAACGGCTTCAGTGAGGTTCTACTACACATACGAGTAGAAAAGAGGGAACAGGTCATAAGACCCAGAAGGATCAGATTTCGCAGATGAAATTGGAAAAGCAGAAAGGAACGAGAAGAAAAAGAAAAAATATTGCCAAATATACGAAAAAATGTGTAAATTGCTCTAAATCCAGAAAGTTGAATAGAGAGAGACTGTTTAATGGAATGCGCAGCGTACCAGCAATGCAATTGCAAAAATGAAGCGGACAAGATCACTAGCTAACCGAACACCTTGACTTTTAAACCTGTAAATTTATTATATACAAGTATAAAAGGTCTGTATAGTGACGAAACAGCTTGTAGACTGCAATACCCACAAAATCTAGCTCTGGAAACCAACACAGATATCATGCGCTGAACAGAAACACTTACACGAATGCGATCGATATACAACTAAAATCCGAAGTCAGAGGACCAAAAATTCGTCCTAGAGAGATAGAAGGAATATATGAAGGATTAAATATGAATTTAATGAAAGTAGATTGGGCAATTACAAATTCAGAATTAATGGGAGTTAGTTAATTGGGAACTGCTACTTTGCGAAAAAACTCCAGAAGAAATATTACTTATAATAGGAAATGAGACTAAACTACGAGGGCCCCTCAATATATTTTGGCCCACCTATTTTTTTTTCTTTCCAAGTTTCCTTGTAAGTTCCAGAAATTTTGTACACAAGTAGTTACATACCTTTTTTACAATTTTTCTACGGCTTTCCTCCACCTCGAAACAAGGGCCTTTATTCCTTGCCGGTAAAAGTTCGCTAGGTTCCGCTGGAGCCACCTCTTAACCTCCTCAACAACCTCATCGTCACTCTGAAACTTTCTTCCACGAATAGCATCCTTCATTGGCCCAAACAAATGGAAGTCTGAAGGTGCTAGATCCGGGCTGTATGGAGGGTGGGCTAAAACAGTCAAGCGCATTTTTGTGATGGCCTCTCTTGTTTGCAAATTGTTGTGTGGTCTTGCGTTATCGTGCAAAAAAAGGATGTCTTCCAGTTTTCTCTCCGGTCGAACTCGCTTTATACGTCTCTGGAGTCTCTGTGGGGTAACAATATATGCCTCTGAGTTGATTGTTTGAACTTTCTTCATAATGTCCACCAGAATCACCCCTTTCATGTCCCAGAAGATGGTGGCCATAACCTTTCGTGTAGAGGGAGCCATTTTGAACTTTTTCTTGCGTGGGGAGTCTGCGTGATGCCACTCCATGGATTGGCGTTTTGTTTCAGTTCAAAGTAGTGTACTCAAGTCTCATCCCCACTCACAATTCGTGAAAGGAAGTCATCCCCTTCTGTCTCATATCGAACCAACGACTCAGAAGCAATTTCTTTTCTTTGGGCTTCGTGATCTTCAGTCAGTTGGCGAGGAACAAACCGTGAACACACTTTTGAATATCCCAGTTGCTGAATTATAGTATTCACACTTCCTTCACTAATTCCTAGCTCCAGTGATAGCTCCTTGTATGTGACGCGCCGATTTGATCGAATGATGCTGTTAGCACGTTGCACAGTGTGAGATGTGACAGCCGATGCCGGGCGACCGCTGCGTGGCTCATCATCGAGGCTGGCTCTCCCTCTCTCCGATGATCTCACACGTGTAGACCAGCGTCCAACTGTGCTTCGATCAACAACAGCATCTCCGTAAACGTTTTGTAGACGTTTGTGAATATTTTCAACTGTTTCCTTCTCTGCGGTTAAGAACTCGATAACAGCTCTCTGTTTACGACGCACATCACTGTCAGGCGCTATTTTCGAAACTGCGTTAACCATCGGTTTTATACAAGGGCGTTTAAAAGCGGTTTTATACAAGGAGGGGAGGTTCAAACTGGAAAAATGCGGTTATATGAAGCGCAGAAAGTTCAAACTTACGGCCCAAAAGACATTTCAGCCCCATGGCCTATTATTTAGCTGATAAAAAAGGGTGGGGCAAAATATATTGAGTGCCCCTAGTATATTGCTGAAGCAAGTTGCAGACAAGAAAGAAAACGTAGCAAACTCGAAGAAAAAATCAGAGCAGCATATAAACAACGAAAACAAACCGTAAAATATATCCGAGGATGCAAAACTGAAACAAGGACACCCTAGAAAAAAAGTTACAGGAAATAAAACTGGATATAAAACGCTTATTCGTCCACAAGACAAACAAGAATGAAATGAATGTAGCAGAAAACAAAAGATAACCTAAAATATTTTTACGCCTTTGCGAAAAGAAAAATTAAATGTGAAAAAGGATATTGGTTCGTTAAAAGATAGAGTAAATGAATACAAATTAATACAAATGAATACAAACTATGATTTTGGAGGATATTTCATGATGTCAGTACAATATTTGGAATGATAGCGTTGAATGCCCGATGTACATATTGATCCTGCCCAAATTATATGGTTTGGCTTTCGTGGTTCAACAAGATCTAGCCCAGCCCTGTCCAACTTGCGGCCCGCGGGCCGCATGCGGTCCGCGGAATGGATTTTTGCCAAATTTCATTTCTGAATTTTATTTTCTTCCCTAGTTTGTCATTTCTAGTAGGGAGAACAACATTCAGCGGGTTCCTAAGTCGTATTAACCAACAGTGTATGATTATAGGCAACATCTTGGCCGTGCTTTATAGAAGTTGGACAGCACTGATCTAGCCCATTGTTCAGCGGTCCAGTCAACATACTTCTTTGCAAAAAGGAAACGCTTCTTCTTCTTTTCACTTAGCAGTGATTTCTTTGGCTGGATTTCTTGCAACTAAAGTACTTTTATTCTGAAACCTTTGTCGCATGGTTTTTCTACTTACTGGCGAACGGAGCTCCTCCTGCAACTGGGCACTGGTGATGAAGGGGTTGACTTTTCCCTTCTTTCTGATCGCATTGTCAGTGTTGAGTCGTTATTCGTGGCCTGTTGGATTCCCTTTTTGGTTCGTGCTCTCCAACTCGAAAATTTATGAAGCAACGTCTATTTCACAACAAGTAACCTTTTTTAACTTTAGAATATACTGAATGCGAATTTGTGACGCAAAAAAGGACATATTACAGAAATTTGTGCGGTTCTAAACTTTTGATCATGAATGTGTATTGGCTGTCACAGCAACACACACACACACACACAGAATATATATATATATATATATATATAGAAGCTTCACAGCCAAGATCAAGGGGTGCAAAGAACTAAATTATTGGGAAAGGTTACGCGAACTAAACCTATATTCACTGGAAAGGAGAACACACACCACACACACACACACACACCATTATTTACACTCGGGAAAATAATGGAGAAACTAATCCCTAATCTTACTCTGAACCCTGTAACTCCCCAAACAACGGTGGAAAGTAGAAAAAGAAGACTGTGTCGTGTTCCCAAATTAAAGGCGAGACAGGGAACATCCTTAACACTGAAAGAAAATAGTTTTGTTGTGAGAGGACCAAAACTGTTTAATCAGCTGCCCAAAAACCTAAGGAACACGAATGGTGTTGCAGTAGACATCTTCAAAAGAAGATTAGACGCCTGGGTCAGAACAACCCCCGATGAGCCGGGCGTACCTGGCTATGTGAGGTGGAGAGTACAAGAAACCAACTCACTACTTCACCAGGCTAACTCGAGAGGAGGGGCGACAAGCTTGACCTTCGTGAAATGAGGAATCATCGCGCGGAACCTTTAAAAGATTGAATGGTATATATATATATATATATATATATATATATACACAGAGGCGGATCCAGCCGCCAGTTTTTTTGGGGGGGGGGGGCAATTCTTGCTGCTTAACTGACCTATTCTTAAAATAATTTTCTCCATACATTTGAGTCAATTTCGTCATGGAGGTAAGTAAACCTAGAAACGTATTACTATAAAATGGAACGAATCTAAACAAAAGAGAGAGAAAAATAAAACCAAAAAAAATGGTAAGAGAAAAATGTTATTTGTAATAAACAGCTCAACAACTAATAATGTAGTCGGGAGGATATCACGGTGTGTTTCATGCATGATGAGAGCCTCTAACCGGTCCTTATTCATGGATGCTCGGAGTGCGGAGGCTGTACGTTCAACTTTGCTTCTCACACGTTCAGCCTCAGCAGCGTATACCGGCAAGACAACCAAGATCTGAAGGGAAATAATAGTTCAGATTCATGAAGTCGCGCGAGTTTTTAGAATTATTGGAAGTGAG
Organism: Bathynomus jamesi; assembly: GCA_023014485.1. Taxonomy (NCBI): domain Eukaryota; kingdom Metazoa; phylum Arthropoda; class Malacostraca; order Isopoda; family Cirolanidae; genus Bathynomus; species Bathynomus jamesi. The sequence continues at coordinate 9,117 of JAJOZX010012621.1, forward strand.
TTACACTTTCTGAAACTATTTTGACACCTTATGAATGCCACTAAGAAATATAAATAATTTTCAACATCTTTGCATTAATAATACTAATAATAATAAAAAATAATTCACAATACTTTTAATCCACGAAGGAAGACAAACATTTAATAAATTAAACATACTTAATATAATTACAAAAGTCTGAACCGCAAAAGACGGTCGATAACTGGGAAAGATGCTGCATTGCACTCGTCGAGGGCTGAAATGGCTGTAATTGGGACAGGTCCTTCGTTTATGGGCCACATAGCTGAACACACCTCGAACTCGCACCTTGCCATGCTCTCCGATGAGTTCTCAAACAACGAACGATACTGCTTCCATGCCGCCTTCACGCTCTTCCAATTGGCCGCAGCAGCTCTTGATGGAAACGGGTGAGATAATCTGAATGTCTGGTGTTGATTCCCAAAGCGAAGCTGGATATTAATTGTACTCGTATGCATTAGGATAAAATGGATAATTTATAGATTCACTTTTTCAGGATATCCTAAAATAGCTCCAAAAGGATATCCATTGGATGACGTTAAGTATCTAAATTTGGATAAGGATACTATGGACAAACGTGAAAAGTAGTTTTCTTGATATATATATATACACACACAGGGTGTTTCAGGTCGATCCTAGAAATATGAAATTTGGATATGGATACTATGGACAAAAGTGAAAGGTCGACCCTAGAAATATGAAAAAGAATCACTTCATAATAGTTACGGAATTACTATGACAAACGTCAAATACCAAACAAGGTATATATATATATATATATATATATATTCTCTTTTCCTTTATATATATATATATCTAACGTAAAGAACGACGCTTTGTATAGGAGAATTATCCGCGCAAGATGAGAGCGAAAGAACGAAACAAATGAAAAAATGAGGTACCCACCCGGGAATCAAACCAGGGATCTTCCGATTGCCGGTCAGATATGATAACCACTACACCACAAGCCTCACCCAAACAAATGTCGTAATTCCTCTACATACGCGCAGAAACCAATGCCCCAAAGGGGCACCTCCCGCATGCCGTAACATTATATACATTATAACTGCAAACACGCAGTATAATTAACGTAAAGAACGACGCTTTGTATAGGAGAATTATCCACGCAAGATGAGAGCGAAAGAACGAAACAAATGAAAAAATGAGGTACCCAACCGGGAATCGAACCCGGGATCGTCCGATTGCCGGTCAGATATGATAACCACTACACCACAAGCCTCACCCAAACAAATGTCGTAATTCCTCTACATACGCGCAGAAACCAATGCCCGAAAGGGGCACCTCCCGCATGCCGTAACATTATATACATTATAACTGCAAACACGCAGTATAATTAACGTAAAGAACGACGCTTTGTATAGGAGAATTATCCGCGCAAGATGAGAGCGAAAGAACGAAACAAATGAAAAAATGAGGTACCCACCCGGAATCAAACCAGGGATCTTCCGATTGCCGGTCAGATATGATAACCACTACACCACAAGCCTCACCCAAACAAATGTCGTAATTCCTCTACATACGCGCAGAAACCAATGCCCCAAAGGGGCACCTCCCGCATGCCGTAACATTATATACATTATAACTGCAAACACGCAGTATAATTAACGTAAAGAACGACGCTTTGTATAGGAGAATTATCCACGCAAGATGAGAGCGAAAGAACGAAACAAATGAAAATATGAGGTACCCAACCGGGAATCGAACCCGGGATCGTCCGATTGCCGGTCAGATATGATAACCACTACACACAAGCCTCACCCAAACAAATGTCGTAATTCCTCTACATACGCGCAGAAACCAATGCCCGAAAGGGGCACCTCCCGCATGCCGTAACATTATATACATTATAACTGCAAACACGCAGTATAATTAACGTAAAGAACGACGCTTTGTATAGGAGAATTATCCGCGCAAGATGAGAGCGAAAGAACGAAACAAATGAAAAAATGAGGTACCCACCCGGGAATCGAACCCGGGATCTTCCGATTGCCGGTCAGATATGATAACCACTACACCACAGGCCGGGTGGGTACCTCATTTTTCATTTGTTTCGTTCTTTCGCTCTCATCTTGCGCGGATAATTTTCCTATACAAAGCGTCGTTCTTTACGTTAATTATACTGCGTGTTTGCAGTTATAATGTATATAATGTTACGGCATGCGGGAGGTGCCCCTTTGGGGCATTGGTTTCTGCGCGTATGTAGAGGAATTACGACATTTGTTTGGGTGAGGCCTGTGGTGTAGTGGTTATCATATCTGACCGGCAATCGGAAGATCCCGGGTTCGATTCCCGGGTGGGTACCTCATTTTTTCATTTGTTTCGTTCTTTCGCTCTCATCTTGCGCGGATAATTCTCCTATACAAAGCGTCGTTCTTTACGTTAATTATACTGCGTGTTTGCAGTTATAATGTATATATATATATATATATATATATATATATATATATATATATCGGATTATTTTTTTAAACATGTGACACTTTAAAAGGATTGTATTTTTTTTATTAAGTGAAGTAAAATCATGAAATTATTACTGTACCTTCTCTTTCTCTACATATGGGGAATTAGTTCCATAGTGCAAAACATGCTCCGTGTGATATCCTTTCAGCTCACGATACTTACACGATACTTTCGACGGAAGAGTCCTGTCCAACAGATTTCCTGCGGTTTATGATAAAGGAATATCATGGCCACCAACATCATCAGATCTAAACCCCCGTGATTTTTATATGTGAGGTTATTTAAACAGAGGTTATTTCAGTAGAACGTTATTTCAATATAGAAGAATGAAAAGTATCAATTGCGAAAGAAATTTCTCGTTCGTGTGCAAAGACTTAATGAGCTGAGAGGACATCACGTAGAACATGTTTTGCTCTATGGGAATGATTCCCCATGTAGAGAGAGAAGGTACGGTAAAAATTTCATGCTTTTATTTCAGTTAATACGAAAAAATACAAACCCTGGAAAGTCAGATGTTTAAAAAATCACCCGATACGTACGTATTTACGTATGTATGTGTGTGTATATATGTATGTATGTATTTCTCTATCTGTGTATTTATCTCTATTTCCGTCTCGCCCTCTCCCCCATCTCTTTTCTCTCCCTAAACTCTCTCTCTCAGAAATAATAACCGCATGACGGCCTCAAAACCTCTTCTCACTCATCTGGCAGTCAATACTGACGGGGAGATAAATATTTTAAACAGGCTTAATTATAGCGTCCGTATTAGATTTTCATATGCACGAGACACCCACGCACGCACGCACACACACACACACACACACACACACACACAGAGTTTGGTATGCACACATACATTCTCAACTATTTGTAGGCCACTTGTACACGACAAAGAATTGCATTGGGTACGTTTTATGACTATGAAATATAAATACGCTCAGATATATGACATGTTTGTGTATTACAATATATATATATATATATATATATAATATATATATATATATATATATATATATATCGATGCATTAATAGTTTAAGTAGAAGTATGAAGAGTTAAACACCGTTATACATAAAGCACCATTCCACTCATACGATGTTTCAAAAGTCCGGTCTCAAGTTTTGCCATTTATTATATACAGAAAATTAATAAAATAATAAATAATCTCAGATCCCTACGGGGCAGACTTTTAAAGCATCATATATATATTATACAGGGCGTCCCAAAAAAATGTATACACACTTTAACAGCTGATAGCTCAATTGATGTTTCTTTCTTTCCAAGTTAAACCCATTAGAATTAATAATGGCAGTCAGAATAAGCTTTGAACAAAGGAAATTCATTCTAAAATGCTACTGGAAGTGTGAAAACGCAGTTGAAGTGCAAAGACAGTTTAGGAGGGAGTTTCAACAGATCCACCAACGCGACTTACCATCACTCGAATTAGAGATAAGTTTGAAGCCGATGGAACTGTTCAGAATGTCCACAAGAAGCGTTCCGGAAGACCACGGACATCGACAAGCCCCACAAAGCAAGAAAGAGTACTGGAAACGTATCACCAAAGTCCAAGAAAATCTGTGCGCAAGCGAGTCGTGAGGTAGGAATTTCAGAATCGTCTGTCCAACGCATTTTGAAGCGCTGTCATGGAAAAGTTACATTCCAAGATTAGTCCATGCTATTAATGAAGATGATGATGATCAGGACCGAAGAGTTGAGTATTGCGAGTGGTACTTGGCACGATGTGGATGTGGATTGGACGAAGGGGTTTCGTAGAATACCCTCCGCGTTCACCAGACCTCACACCACTAGACTTTTTTTTATGGGGATACTTAAAAACAAGTCTACGCTATAAAACCTGCAACAGTCGCTGAATTGAGAGCAGCCATTGAACGAGAATGCACACAATACCAAACGAAATGTTTCGTGATGTTGCTTGTGCGATTCCATCGCTTCGCGTTATCAGCAGTGCCTGGACCAGAACGGACGTCAGTTTGAAAACAGGCGTTGACAAAACAATTAAATAATGTCTGTAGATTCTATTACATTTTGAAAATGAAATGTATTTTAATAAACACTGCCTTTATAATTATTTAAAGTGTGTATACATTTTTTTGGGACGCCCTGTATATATATATATATATATATACAGGGTCTGTCAAAAAAAACTAAGCCAAATTCAAACCTTTATTAAAACAAACCATTTATCTAATTAAGTTGAATGTTTTACACAATAAAGTATAGGTAATCGCCTATTATCCTTTACATTTTTATGGCGATATCTTCAGAATTGTTAATTTTATTAATAATTAACTAAAAAGTGAGATTCTCCTACTTAACATGGAAATTTTTTTTTTTACGATATAATGTAGATCATTTTTAGTTTAATAAAATTAAAAGAACTGTTCAATATGATTCCCTTGCATTTCTATCACCTTTTTTAATCTTGGTCTGAATTCGTCTATTGCTCGATTTATTTGCTCTTGGGGGAGCTCTGCCCATTTTGCGATAATCAACTCACGCAAATGATTGACAGCCCTTATTCTGTTCCTATACACTCTCTCTGCCAAGTTTTCCCATATTCCGTAGTCTACAGGGTTTAGGTCAGGGCTGTTAGGTGGCCAATTATTCGGTTCCAGAAATTCAGGGACATTCTTTTTCAAATATTCGATGGTTGTTTTGGCAGTATGTGATGTTGCACCATCTTGTTGAAAAATAAAGTAACCTTGACTAGCCAAGTTTCTCATTTCTGGAAGCATTTTCTCAAGCAGGGTATTTGAATAATATTGAGCATTAATTTTCACTCCTGGCTCAATAAAAATATTGAAGTTTTTCCCAACTTGGACACTCCAACAGAAACCATGACGCTAGAAGAAAAGTGACTCCTTGTTGCGTACAGTCTTTCATCTTGGATTTCATTTTCCTTCGCAACATCAGAATAAACCTGGTCATTCTGTGAGTTTCTTGTGGCTCTACCGTAAACGTTTTTCATCCGTAAAAAATGTCTTGGAAAGTTTATCTTCAGTTATTATACGTAAAATACGTTTGGATTTCTCACTCTTTTCTGACAGTTTACTTCTGACCATCTTTGTTCATGCACTCTTTTAAATGGTTTAAATTGCAGATCAGATTTTAATCCTTCTTACGCTTGATTCTGATATTCTAGTTTTTTGATATTTGAGCAGGTGTCATGTGGCTACCAGGTCGATCCTCTTGACTAAGGATAACGTTCCTCCACTTTCTGAATATTTTCATCTACTCTAACTGATTTTGGTCGCCCACTACCACTTCCTTTCAATGCTTCCTGTTTCATCGATAGTTCTCAATAAGTAATCTAAACCTGATCTAGTCCATCCTTTATAATCGAATTCAAAAGTAATTTCCTTGCACTATAACCTTTTTCAACTCTATAATGCTTTATAATTATTTTATCTTCATGTGAGAATGGCATATTTAGAGGTATTCACGAAAAATTTTAAATCTAAACAAATTCTGAAAAGAGAAAAAAGAAGATATTACATAATGAGAAAACTGAAATTTTCGCAATCTGTAGAAATAACCGCATAACTCCTAAATATTTAAAATAAAGTTATAAAATTATCACACATTATTTATGAGCCTTTTATTTATTTAGTGTAAAATAATATTTGAAATCTCTATCAAATTGTGCATTTTATAGAGATTTGAAATTGGCTTAGTTTTTTTTGACAGACCCTGTTATATATATATATATATATATATATGTAAAGAACGACGCTTGTGTAGAAGAGCGTCCGCACAAGAAGAGGGGAAAGAACGAACAAATGAAAAATGAGGCACCTCCCAGGAATCGAGCCCAGGATCATGCAATTGCCGGTCGGACATGCTATCCACTACACCAAGGTCCTCGATCAATCAGAAGTCGTAATTCTCCTACATACGAGCGGAATCGAATGCCCTGAGGGGGCAGCTTCTCATGCCGTACATATATACATTTTAACTGCAAACACACGCAGTATATTAATGTAAATTCGACGCTTGTGTAGAAGAGTGGATAGCATGTCAGTAGTATAGCCGCAAAAAGGGAGAGTGCAAGAATGTTGCAAGTGATTACGTAATGTTGCAAAGGGGGTGGGGGTGTTGCAAATGGGGGTGGGGGTGTTGCAAAAAAAGAAAAAAATACCCCAAAGGGCCCTTTGTTGCCAACCGGGGTTGCAAGGGGCATGCAACTTGGAGGCGGAGTTCTCCCCCAAGCTATTCCCCCCAAAGGGCCAGAAAGGAGAGAAAGGAGGAGAGAAAGGAGGAGAGGTGTTCACCTGGCAGGAGCCAAGTGCATATTAAGACTTCAGCCGAGTAGGCGTTGTTTTATAGGCTCCTAATCAGCCAGTTGGCTTAGAAGGCGTAAATGGCTTGATCACGAGATTCACATTTTCAGTCGTAGGGTATGAGTAATCGACATGGTGTAGCATGACGTAATACCGCTTGTCACACCACCCATCCGCAAGACTCATTATCCATACCTGCTGCTTCTCTTCTGCACGCGTTGTTTCTTTTACTTCACGGTGTATGTGAGACTTTATAAAGTTTAGCTCTGCAGTATACTTCAGCACATCGTCTGTGCAACGAAAGCCTTCAACGGTCTCACCAGAACATCCGTAGAGTATTTGTACATCTTGGAACTTCGCACAATCCAATGTGTTTTTAAAAGAGGTATAGGAGGGAGGAATAGGAAGTTTTTCGGTATCCACCACATCCTGACACTTTGCTGAATACCATTTCATAAACGTTGTACAAGCAATATTAAAGGTAGCCATTTGAATACACGTCTGATCTGAATACACGTCTGATCTCTCGGGCTTACTGCAGTCGACTGACCACGCAGGGACTCCCAGATAGTAGCATGACTCACGGTCTTACAGTGGGCGGAGCTTAGAACTTTCACCTGCGCACACACACACACACACACACACACACACACACACACACACACACACACACAGGAGAAAGTGAAACGCTAATTGAAACATGATTTATTTAATAAACGAGATATTCAAGTTATATATATTTACAAATACGATTTAATAAACGAGATATTCAAGTTATATATATTTACAAATACGATTTAATAAACGAGATATTCAAGTTATATATATATATTACAAATACGTGTAATAAATCAATAGATACTTTACAAATACGATTTAATAAACGAGATATTCAAGTTATATATATATTTACAAATACGTGTAATAAATCAATAGATACGATTATATACAAGACAAATACGTGTGAGTTAACAATAGAAGCATCATCGTTTTGGTATCCAAAGGGTACGGTATCATAGGTACCAGGTAACTGGTAACGTTTCCTATAGGTGTTACGGCACACCTTCGTACCCCTAAGTTCCTTCACGCCCCCCAGCTTCTGCGCCCGAAAATTGTGGGTGCCTACAATTAGTTGGGGAGGTTGTTCGCCCTCATCATCGTCCAAACATACTAGATCCTTCAACGATTCAAAGTTAACAACCCGCCGATTCGCATGGTTGAGCGTAATACCCTTTGCCTTCACGATATATTTCATTTCCTCCCCCACCCTGACCCGTACCCCATAAGTCTTAGGTCCTGTTGAGACAAAAGAGTCGGCGTATGCGTTGTCCCCATACTCATCCTTGATCTCATCAGTGAGCTCGCCGAGGAACTCCCCAATAGCGGGCATGTATTCACCCTCCCTCTCTGTGAATATCACGCTATCTGTATCGGCATACAATACTCTCCGCCCAAGAGAATGCAATAGACCCCAAAGTTTTATACGGGCGTAGGCTGTTGTGAAGCTGGCCACAGGTATGTTTGTAACCCTTGAGGTATCTGTGGCAAATTCAGTGTTGTTGTACTTTATTATGTAAGTATTACCTACATTCACGATCTCCATGACCTCTTTATCGGGAGCATTGGCATAATCCCAGACATCGCTATAACTTTGTGCCAAATGAATGCTCCCTCTGCCGGTATTCTGCGCAAATTTTCCCCATAGACTGTTTAGACACAACTTTGCACTAAAGCGCTTGCCAGGATTCTTTACAATTTGGACACGATCAAGTTGTATACCTTCGCGGTCGCGGTAACGTTGAATATAGGCAGACTTTTCATCTTCGGTATCAACTCCTCGCGGATACCCTGATGCCTCAACCTTATCCTTCAAAAAGGCGTTTATATATGGTGTGAAAAGGTTGGGTAGCTTCTGAAACCTCCACACCTCATGTATCTTCAGTATTCTATAACCATGGCGTACGGCTAGGGCCAGCTCAGGACTTGTATATACGCCTCTGATCTTACGCTGGTGGGGTATATGGTTACATCGCCGTTATCCTCTTCCGCGCACTTCACGCACAGGGGAAACATGAGCTTGTCGTCGATAACGACAGGTAAGATCGGCATCCATAAATTGCGTGGGGGGAGTACGTCTACGAAAGAGAGCCCAAAGTAACGATCATTCAAATTTTTTGAAAATTCATTGATGGAGGGTAGGCTAGGTCCCACCAGTTTCTCAGGAGCGCCCACGGGGTACGGATTGCTCTTCATCACGTATGGGTATAAAGAACAGAAATCGTAGTAATGGAGCTTCACGCCCTCCGTAGGTGGAAAGTATAGTCTGAAAGGATTTGTACGTCCTCCAAACAAGCTATCACCACATTTGAGAGGATCCAGCACCATTGAACGCTTGATCGTGTTTATTTCCTCACGGTACACCTCGTCTGTCTCCATCCGTGCATCATATTCATGCTCCCACAAGACTTTGTGAGTGAACTGTGATCCTATAAGTTGATCGCGGGTGCGGGTCGATGCAAGACAGTCGGCAGGAGACCTACCGTGGATATCTCCGGCGATTCCGCACTCAGGACGGGGGCATCCATGCCACCAGCAACCGTTAAAGGAGTACACAGTCTTCACACCAGTGACACGGTTTTCACTTAACCCATCAACCCAAAAAACACGTCCATTAATCTTAATGGGTACTTCACCCGTGTTGCGGGCGTGCTTTATGTATACACCTGTCTGTTGCTGTAGGTGTATGAGCCAGTAAATAGCCTTGTGCCGTAACTGCGGGGGTTGTTTCGGTGAATAATGGCTAAGGTGTCTTTAGGCATGAAGTTATTCTTGAACACCGTAAAACATAATGATGCGATGGTGGTTGCGACTTGCAGTGGATCGCATTTGAAACGGGCTATGTACATCCTTCTAAAGGCCTGGAAACATACTCTAAGCACGCGCACATCATTCACGCAATAACGCTCACATTCATCAGCTATATTATAAGGGTTACTTTCATTAAAACTGTCGTAGTATCGATCAAAGTCTTCACGTTCATCCATACAGTCAAAATAATGTTTGGGGGTGGTGGGCCTACGTAGTTTAAAGTCTCGCTGGTGAGGAAAGTGTAAGGGAAGTATCCTTTGGAAACTTCAGCTGCTACTCCCATCACCTTGGGTAGCTTTGCTAATTTACAAGGTGTGAATAATAAAGTATCTTTAAATTGTACATTGCCTCTTATCTGCATCTGTATTAATTTGTTGCCTCTTTTCAATGGATCACCTGTAAATATCTCAGAGGATTCGTGTTCAAGCAACTCCTTATAAAGGAACTGCGTGTCAAACTTTGCCCCGTTATGGGCGAGAATATACACAGTCATTTTTTTGAACTTGTCGGCTAACTTGACAATATAGGACACAAATAGTTTCACAGGACTATCGCGGACATTCGTTTTAAAAACGTTTGTCCGTTTACCATTTGGGGCACTCGTCACATTCGATACCCATACACTCATCACAGATGGTCTGGCTCACAAGTAAATGTGGAATTACCTCTTTGGTTTCAGCGTTCGTATATGTTTCTATATCGTAGTATACAGTTATACAAGGGTTATTTTTAGGCTTAGCATCTTTCATATAACATACATGCTTTACTCCATCCGCCTTATATTCCTCCTGGCATGTAGGACAGTGAATTACGTCACACTTGTGCTTAAATTTCCCCAATTATCCATTGTGTGAAACATACCACATTCACAGATTCTCATTTTCCTGCACGTGCCAATTGATTTATGGAAATCAAAACAGCTATTATTGAAAAATGTGCGTCTACACACATCACAGTCTCTCTTCTCAGCTTCAACTACACGGCTTTCACATTTGGTGCTTTTACACTGCTCACATACCATGTGACATTCTTTACAATGTCTCACTATATCATCCGCAAACTCGAGGCACCCCTTACACAAATCATGATGTCTCCCATATTTTCGACTTTTGTCATAACTCGCGTAAAGCCACCTTATATTACGGATGGGGAGATACGTTGTCCCTGACAATCCTAAAATAAGTAGGGGTCTTGTACGATCTCTCACACAGCTTTTAAAAACATACACAGTCCTACGACGATCATCCAACCCAAAACAACTATGCGGACATTCATTTCCTGTTCTACCCTTCTCAGCTCTTCAGGACCCATATTACAGTCAAATTCAAGTTCACAGTCTACAGCTAGTTTACGGGCACGCTCCACGACCGTAGGCAACCAAATTTTTTGAGTCGTGTATTTTGTACAGTAAACATACGTGCTAAGAGTACTGCTATAAAGCCGCAACCACGATCGACGTTTATATGCTTTCGGTAAATAGTCGGAGAATTGAAGTTAAGAGTATACGGTATGGCACTATGACCCGCAACACGGAATACACGGTCAATATTTACCGTGAAGTTGTCCATATTGAAGGCTATACTACTTTGGGCGGCTTGCATTATACGTCCTAATATATATTCTACATCTTCAGCCGCCAAACGTCTAAATGGCACTATCACCCAATAATCGTCTACATCACCGTCATCTGACCCGAATCCAAAGGACAGACTCGTCCTGACTTCACGCTCGTCGCGATTCTGAAGAGCAAACTCTATAATACGCTGTACAACCCGGCGTAGCCCGCGCTCAATTCCATTGCTATACATGGCTCTAGGGTCGACCCTGACTCTATACCGATTTCTAGTCAAGGCTGGGGTGGAGGCTGCGGATCGCACCAATTCGAGCGTTATAGCATCCTCAGCAGAACGGGGGACGGCGGATGAATTAGTGGATATATTAGCGGAAGATGGTGCTGATGGGGGGCCTGTTGCGTAGGAGGTTGAGGGTTGGGGATCTATTATTGTAGACTTAACAGAACGGGGGGCGGCGGATGAATAAGGGGATACATTAGCGGGAGGTGCTGCTGGGGTGGTTGTTGCGTAAGAGGTTGAGGGTTGGGGATCTATTACCGCTGCAACAGGCGCGTATTTCGGGCGCTTTATACCTGACGTGGGGTTCTCACACCTCCGCTTTGAACGTGCGACCGGTATCGCTGTTGAGGGTTTCGTTGGCAGGGGAGGAGATCACAACTACACTGTCGTCGAGGTCATCCGTAATGTCAATGATGGGGTGCTCTACCTCATCGTCATTCACGGTTCTGTGGGAGAAGAAGGCAAAATATAAGGAACAGCACTCAAAATTTGTAATATTTTGTAAATGACCCACTTAGGAGTGTGACGTGTTAGAAATGGACTCTGTAGAAAAATTCAGATTCACGAGCCCATCCACATGTATTATATCTGGACCTACAGGATGTGGTAAACTGTGTTTATGCTTAAAATCATTAAGAAAAGGGAGAGATGTTCTCGAAATTTGTGCATAAAGTTATATGGTGCTATTCGACGTATCAATCAGTGTTCAACAAGTACCAAGATGATATTTTGTTCCACAAAGGCGTATATGACGTTAATTCGTTAAAGGGAAATGAACATACAATCATTGTAATTGACGATCTCATGTTGGAGATGGATAAACGTTTGCCGAGACATTTACAGTATTCTCCCACCATCTTAACATAAGCGTGCTCTTCATCAATCAAATCTATTTTTCAAAATAGATACATGCGCGATGTGTCGTTAAATACGCAATATCTAGTCTTATTCGCGCAACGTAGAGATGTATCACAAATTGGGGTATTAGCCAATCAAATGTTCCCGAATCAGCGTAAGGAGTTTTTGGAAGTTTATAAAGAAGCTACAAGCACGCGTTACGGATATTTGCTTTGCGACCTTCATCCGCGAAACACGTTTAGAGTGCTTCTGCGAACGAATATATTTCCAAACGAGCCTGAAACGGTGTATATTCCAGAATGACAAAGAGACTAAAGAAATACCGTGAATTAATAAAAATCTATCATCGACTGCCCCGGGCAATGCAGCAGATGTTTATTAAAAATATCGACGCCGACTTTTTAAAATGCATCTGTGAAATCTGTCTTAACGTTATAAATTGCAATGTATCAATGAAAACCCATCAGAAGGCTCGCCTACGCCGCTACAAGAACATAATACGCGCACTCGCTCGTAAAAGTCAAACTGTAGCGAAGAAAAAACGAATTATTGTACAAACAGGAGGATCATTTCTCCCCATCTTATTTTCAGTTTTGGGTCCTTTACTGACTAGATTAATATAATGAAGAAAGTGGTAGTGATTCCCCACGAGGTGTACGCTTCACTGCAAAGGAATCCAGACACGGATCTAGATCCCCGTAAAAGCAGACTTAAAAGAATGGAAAGCGAATTGCTAGCTCTATTAAACAGTGAAAAAACACCTGATGAGAAAAGAATCTTATACCAAGAAGCTCTGCAGAAATTTCTTCACGAGTACGAAAATTATAAGATCCCTACAGAGATTCCTGTGGTTATTAGGCACATCACGGGGGACGATGGACATGGCGACATAGGATCTGAGCCCGACGATACAGCTGACCAACCAAAAAGATTAGCCACACAACATATCGAACATGTATTAAAAAGCACCCTCCCACATACATTGATGAGTAAAGGCTTAAGTCTTTATAATCTATTGAATGAGGATCCCCATACAATGGACCGATACAGGCGAGCTCATTGTGGAAGGATCAAAGGTACAGGGATCGAATATCGTAGACATTGTCCATGATCTGGTGAGAAAGTGGGATAGGCCATCACCATCAGGATGGAAGCATATTAAAGCAAGACTACAACAAATAAATGTCCCTAAAACGTTGATAGGAAATCTGAACAGGTTAAAAGACTTGGAACATGCAACGCATGTGACACAATTGAAGACGCCGTCACCCCCGGGTAACACCTTTGAAGAGGAGAAAGAAGAGGTTAAACCAACCCTACCCACGTGCCTCTAAAATACGCAAATGGCTAACGTATTAACTAAACGCTATTATGACGTTTCTAACCCATCCTCTTACGGCGGCGTAGATAGACTGTACAGAAGTGTTTACGGAGTAGGAAAAAAAGATGTTGAAAGATTTTTGAGGGAGCAGGACGCTTATACGCTTCATAAGCCTGTGAGAAAAAGTTTAAAACAGCCAAGACAACGGCTTCCTCGATTGATTCTATTTGGCAAGCAGATTTAACAGACATGCAAAGATATTCTGTGTATAACGATGGTTACCGCTACATTCTATTCATAATAGACGTATTCTCTAGATATCTGTGGCTAGTTCCTCTGAAAAATAAATCACCTGAAACAGTTGCTGAAAGCTACCAAAACGCTGTTAAAATAAACAGGGTTCCTGGCTATTTTTGTACGGATATGGGGAAGGAATTTATAGGCCGTGCTTTTCAGAACATGTTGACAGAGTTTAATATCAGCTATTACACAACCAATTCTATACATAAGGCTTCTTTAGCTGAAAGAGTTCAGCGCACCATAAAGGAACGCATGCACCGTATTTTACACATGAAAAACACACAGATTTCTAGACATTCTGGAATCATTGGCATCATCCTACAACCGCTCACACCATCGCATCGACGATTGGGACAACACCTAACGAAGTTTTAGAAAGAGGTACGCTCCGAGAAGAGATGGAACACCACCACCACCACACTCTGCGCGCTTCAAAATCAATGATTATGTAAGGCTGTCGCGTTCGGGGAATAAATTCGCAAAGGGTTTTGAGCAAGGATGGACACGCGAGATTTTTAAAGTTAGGGCTATGAGACCTAAAGGTGAGATAATGATGTATTACATTGAAGATTTGAATGGGGAAGAAATCTCAGGAGGTTTTTACCGCGAGGAATTGCAGAAAGTTGCGTTTAATTTAGAAAAAAATGTGTTTAAAATTGAGAAAATTTTAGGAAGCAAAGGTTCAGGAAAGAGAAAAATGTACCTGGTGAAATGGCTAGGTACCCAGAAAGCTTCAACACCTATATAAAAGCTGATGCAATAATGAAGCTTAAATAGTATGCAACATGGCTCCTAACCATTTCTACGTCACACTCCCGTCCTCCTCGTCCCTGTCTGTACACCCTAACAACACACTAGCCAACTTTGTAACAGAGCTCCACAAGCACATTGAATTGGGTCGTGATTAGGGGTTAAAACCGGTATTGAAATACCGGTATTAATACCGGTATTGAAGAAGTACAAATAATACCGATACCGATATTATAGGTTTTCGGTATTGACAAAAATTGCTATTGTAAAATTTAGGCAATTTAGTCCTCCGATAGGCAAATAAACTGTTTTTGGAGGATTCGGAGAAAAAAAAAGTTTCGGGGTATTTTGCAGTTAACCTCTTTTTTTCGTTTTCTATTCCTTTCTATCAAAGAAAACTATTTATTGCACTAACTTTTATAAATTTATATTATGTATGGATCTTATTTTGGATCATGAAAAGAGGTTATAACAAACAAACAAAACAAACAAAAACTCTTTATTGGAAGTTACTTTACAGAGAAGTGAGAATTTAGAGAAGCTGTACAAGGCACTGCTTTCAATTAAACCTACAAGTGCAGAATCAGAAAGAGCCTTTTCTGCTGCAGGCCTATTTCTGACGAAACTGAGATCAAGTCTATCTGACAATCCCTAGATGCTCTTTGTTTCCTCAAAGCATACTTTCAAAATCAAACTAAGAAATAAATATTTAGATACTAATAATTTCTATCTACCCCAGTAGTTGTATAATAATATGCTAAAAAAAATTCAAATAATATTTTTATTACAATTTAGTAATTTATTGTATAAACTTTTTCGAATAGAATGCCATCTATTTGGAGTTGGGTCATTAATTTATAGTAAATATGGTGAGTACTGCAAGTCCCTCAGACTTGTGGGAGGGTTGGTAGGGTGGCACCATAATAAATCAAAATAAATTATTTTTTTCACAATACCGGTATCAATACCGGGATTAGCATAATTGCCTCCAAATACCGGTATTGAAAATTTTCGGTATTATGCAAGCACTAGTCGTGATTCGTATGAGGTGGGGATATGCGAAATTCAGCTGGACACCATCTTTTTAAATATTGAACATAAAGAGCCCGTTTTTACGATTCTTAGAGACATTGACGAGTGTGAAAAAGCTGGGGTAGCTATGGATGAAACTATGCGCATCGCTCGGACTAAGGTTGCACGGTATTACAGTACAGAAGTAAGACTAGGACCGGGTCAATATGGTTCGGCCGAGGATGTTGTGAGAGGCTTAAACGTAAGTTTAAGAAACTCAAACCTTACGAATGATTTAGTATACGAAATCGTAAACAACCCTGCACATACACTAATCCTAAAATCAAAGACTAACAGACGTATTAAAGACCATAGAAAGTTCCAAATTCTAACCAATGGTCGATATAGCGCAGCCTTCCAAAGAGACACATTTCACGAGACACAGCATGACTTGTCCAGATTAATGTATCAGTTGAAGATGGAGAAATTGGCTGAAAGGTCCCCAGACATGTGCTATATTTACAGTAATATAGTGGAGCACCAGTTTGTTGGGGATACCAGGCGCGCCTGCTGCGCATTGCTCACATCCCCAACCATAGAGGAAGGAGTTTGAGTATTACATATGACAGACCCCATTATGTGAATGTCGCAACTAATTTAATAACCAATATCTCAATATATATAAGAACGATTGAGGGTGAAAACTTCCCATTCGGTAACGGGAGCTTAACAGTGAAGCTACACTTTCGACGCACTGAGTTATAATGGATAGAAAGCCTTTCACCGTCTATCGAGGGGTGAGATACCAGCGCGGTAGTGGACTTGGGTCCATTTTTTCATCCATACTACGTACGGCTGTTCCTTTGCTGAAGAGGGGGGCCAGATACCTTGGAAGGAAAGCGCTACAATCACGTATTAACACTGCAGAAGACATATTGGCCGGGGTTAAACCTAAAGAAGCTCTAAAAAAACATTTAAAGCGTACACGGGACGAAATCATCAAAGATGCAAAGGAAAAATGCGTGGTGGCGGGAAGAAGAAGAGGGCTGCCCGGAAGAAGAAGGGTCACGTGGTGTTAAACGTAAAAGGCTATCAAAAAAGAAGTGTTGTAAGCGAATGAAACCTATGGTTGACCACTTTTTTGACTGATATAAGCTAAGGACATTGATCTCATGAATCATAGTTTGTTTACCACTTGTCGAGAGAGGAGTCACTATTTCGCCATGGCACGCTTCATCCACCCATGTAGTTCACAATGCTGTAAATCGGAGCTGTCCCTTTTTGAGCTGCCTCCAACCCAAGTTTCTATTGAGCACAGTGACTTTATTACAATTAACCCTTTAAACACAATTAGTTCCCCGAGTGCACCTATAGAATTCGTGATACCCAGCTCAGGCCCTTACTTTTTTGATCCAAGCTGTGTACACATGTACGCTAAGCTACGTATAGCCCATTCTGATGGAACGGTCTGCGATGACAAATATGCTGTATACCCTGAAACAAACTTTCTGCACTCCATATTCAACCAGTGTGACGTATATTTAAATCAGACCAACATATCGGCAGGCACGGGGTACTATCATCTATGAGCCTATCTGGAAAATGTCCTCAACTTTTCCAAAGAAGCGAAGGCTACCTTTTTAAGTGCCGAGGGATATTATCAAACTAAAGATGAAAGTAGTATAAAGGACAAATTTAAAAATTCTAAAAAGAAAATATACGAGTGTTTTGGACGGTTGCACACAGATTTCACTTTCCAGGAGAAGTTGCTTGTCAACGGGGTGGATATGAAAATAAAGCTCACCCGCACGAGTCCTGAGATCTGGTTAAATCTGGATGCTGATCAAGAGGAGGGTGCAAAGCCCGTTGTGATTCACATTATGGACACATACCTCCGCGTACGGCGAGTGAAATTAAGTTCACCAAAACAACTAGAAATTGAGAAAAATTTACTAAACGCTACAGTGAAATATCCTATTAACAGAGTGTAAATCAAACTATATACGGTTCCTGCAGGGTTGGCATCGAAGCAGATAGAAAACATTGCCCTGGGAAATCTTCCTAAAAGGATATTAATCGGTATGCAGGACCATGCTTCGGTGAATGGAAAATATAAAAAGAGTGCCTTTAAATTCGAGAATTTCGGACTTAAAAATATAACTCTATACGTTAATGGCACTGCTTTGGGTGGAACAATGAGTACGGACTATTCATCAGACGCTGTGTTACCTCTTTGTGCCAGAGCCTATAGTAATCTGACCCATATTGCAGGTGATTGTGATGAGCTTGGTAATGGGGTAACGCAGGAAGAATTCATTGATCAATTTAACCTTTATCCGTTTGACATTACACCTGACTTATCTGCTAGCGTAAATACCCATTTAAACCCCACAGCAGAGCGGAAGCATCCAGTGCGGCTGGAATTCGCCAAGCCTATAGACGCTCCTATTAGTGTACTAGTATATCTCGAATCGCAAGCCCTAATAGAAGTAGATAGATTTAGGAGCGTTTTATCACTGACTTTTAAAATGGATGCTAATACACTTCAGAAAGTAATGGAACGAGTCACACGTTCCAAATTTATCGGAGTGTTTGCGAAGAATGAAACATTGAGTTTGCCAAGTACGCGAGAATGCGGTAGTCTTATTGTGAACACAGATGTCATCGGTAATGAAGGGATTCACTGGATCGCTGTCTATTTTAAAAATAGACAGCGCCTGTACTATTTTGATTCACTCGGTACTCAACCCTGGAGTGACCCTATTATTGTAAAATTTCTCGCTCAGTTACATATTCCCGAAGTTGTATGGAACCCATTTCGTATACAAGGATATTTTAGTAATGTTTGCGGAATGTACTGCGTCTCATTTCTCACGCATATGTCATGTGATAAAGAATTTATAAATTTTTTAAATTTATTTGACCCGTGTCACACTCGCCGAAACGATGAAATGGTATGCAGACAGATAAAAATCCGTTTTCCAATTGTACGTACTCGTTGTATAGTATAATGTTTTTGTTCGTATATTTGTAACGTATATTCTGTAGTTGGTTATTGTACTGATTTCTTTCATTTAATAAATTTATGAAAATATATTGTCTTCTTACCCTAAAAAGATCGAAAAACACTTACATTATTTCGGTGTGACATTGCTGACTGATCAGTATATCCTCCGTATTCATGACACGAGATTCTTCAAAAGATTGTATAACACGTGTCAAATCCTCATCGGACCTTAAAGGAATAATGTTCATTCTTTTAAAACATATACAGAGTATACAGACAGATCCCCATTATGTGAAGATATCTTTGGTTCATTTAAGAGGAATAACATTGATTACCATAAAAAATTTCGATTTTAGCATAATGGGGATAAGAAGTAAAACCAAATAACATTGATTGCCATAAAAAAAAATTTCGATTTGTGACGAGTATCTATTTGACGAGATACTACAACTCTCCATATATATATAAAATCGAATTATAGACACTTACATTTCTATGGTAGTCCCTTGCGTCGGATTGTAAGGAGCGTCACTGCAAATATCTTCAACGGTTTGCGTTGGAAATAATTCATCACGGTCAATAGCGTTAAAAAGACTAATTGCGGTTAATGCTGCAGTGTCACTTTCTTCATACAATTCCGGGGAGACGTACAGGTCCATGGTGGAGGATGTGTGACATTGCTGACTGATCAGTATATCCTCCGTGTTCATGACACGAGATTCTTCAAAAGATTGTATAACACGTGTCAAATCCTCATCGGACCTTAAAGGAATAATGTTCATTCTTTTAAAACATATACAGAGTATACAGACAGATCCCCATTATGTGAAGATATCTTTGGTTCATTTAAGAGGAATAACATTGATTACCATAAAAAATTTCGATTTTAGCATAATGGGTATAAGAGGTAAAACCAAATAACATTGATTGCCATAAAAAAATTTCGATTTAGTCACTTACATTTCTATGGTAGTCCCTTGCGTCGGATTGTAAGGAGCGTCACTGCAAATATCTTCAACGGTTTGCGTTGGAAATAATTCATCACGGTCAATCGCGTTAAAAAGACTAATTGCGGTTAATGCTGCAGTGTCATTTTCTTCATACAAATCTGGGGAGACGTACAGGTCCATGGTGGAGGGAATGATTATTCACTGACGCGAAAATAGCTACTGTTACTCCAAACTGAAAAATATCCCCTTTTATATGCACAATCGCCAAGCTCCGCCCCAAAAGACCAGATGTTCGTAGTGATTGGCTGCCGGTGTAGCTGGGTGGAGCTATGATGTGTACCAATCCGCTATAACGGGTCCGGACGAGTAACATATATATAAAATCGTGTTTCTTGTGAATAAATTATAGACACTTACATTTCTATGGTAGTCCCTTATATTATATTTTTATTTTTACTTACAAGTTATTAGTAATGTTTTCACAAATTCTTGTGTTAACATAATTTCAATTGTTAACTTATTTTATAATAAAGAAATTATAAATATAGCCTAATTATATTTTAAAAAAGCATTCAGTTTCCACGTTAAACTGTGGGTCTAAGGCGGAGTGAAAACCTTTCCAATTCGGCGAGAAATTGCACTAGGGTACAACGAAAATTATTTGGTGATTCTTATAGAACTTTTGATACTGATTCCAAATATGGTTTCAGAATTTTTCTATCACCCATAGTTTTCGAGAAAATAATATTTCCATTTACTCAGAGTTTCCCGCATCATTAGTCACTAATGTAATCGAGAGGATATAAAGAAATATAGCCTAATTATATTTTTAAAAAGCATTCGGTTTCCACGTTAAACTGTGGGTCTAAGGCGGAGTGAAAACCTTTCCAATTCGGCGAGAAATTGCACTAGGGTACAACGAAAATTATTTGGTGATTCTTATAGAACTTTTGATACTGATTCCAAATATGGTTTCAGAATTTTTCTATCACCCATAGTTTTCGAGAAAATAATATTTCCATTTACTCAGAGTTTCCCCTTATAGACAATGCAGGTCCTGTACACAATTGTTTGAACACAATTGTTCGAAAACCATAGTTCGAAAAACAAAAAGTATTAAAAACATTAAAAGTTAAAAATCTTTATTCATACGTTATTCAAAGTTAAAAATCTTTATTAATAAAACAGGATAGAAGCATATGAAAGTCAAGGTAAACTATAGTTGCAAATTATGGTTAGGTTAGGTTAGGTTAGTTAGGTCTCTTACATATAAAAACCCATTCACTAAGAGCATTGGCTTTCCTTTCTCACTAGAAACAAACTCTGCCATTTTAAGGGTGGTTTAACTGCAGCACTATAAATGTTATAGTTTAAATGAAGAGGCTAACCTTCTTATTTACATCTTCGTATTTGCGTCTTGGCAACTAAGATTTTATTTAGTTGGTTGTTCATTCGAACAATTATAACGTCGAATAATTGTTGCTTCGAACAACTGTTTTTCGAACTATGGTTTTCGAACAATTGTGTTCGAACAATCGTCCGTAATTCGATTATTATTTATTATAATTGTGGGTATAGTTAACCTGGAAAAAAGAAAGTAAATTTAAATTAGTACACTTAATTTTAAATAATATTTTGGGAAAACTGAGTAAATGGAAATATTATTTTCTCGAAAACTAGGGTGATAGAAAAATTCTAGTTACGTGAATGGAATTTGCTGGCAAAAGATACAAGCATATTCCGTTATTTGAACAAAACTCTCTCTCTCTCTCTCTCTCTCTCTCTCTCTATATATAATATATATATATATATATATATAATTGTGGGCATATCTAAGAAATGGAGTCGAGAGAGGTTTTGTTCAAGCTGTCTGGGAGAAAGGTAATTATGGTCAGAAAAAAAATCGCCTCTGGCAATAGGTGAACCGATTTGACCAGATTGTCGGTATCCCTTTCCTCGTGTGTGTGTGTTGTGTGTGCGTGTGTGTGTGTGTGCACGAGTTGTTTATTCGTTATATATATTATATATATATATATAATATATATATATATATATATATATATATATATACGGGTTTGGAGAATGACAATCGGGTGTTTCATAAATTTTCATTTCGTTTGGAGTGAAGGGAGACTTATCATGGATTGGGGGGAAGGTCTCTCAACCATCAGGTGTTCTTCGAAACCGACCCCGTTATAGCGGATTGTGTTTTGGCTAATTTCAATTGATTAATTTCTTTAAATTTCGTTTTTTTCAATTTTCTTCGCAGGGGATGAGGCTCGTGTGTTTCATAAATTTTCATTTCGTTTCGTGACTTAAATATTTATAATAAAAATTAGGTGTGTAAAAATTATTTATTTAAGAAACAGAATTTGATTGGATTCATCTACCGTCATATAAATATATATTGTGGTACACTATTTAAATGGATGATTAATATATGGTTTTTGCTATCTGGAACACATGGCGCTATCTGGCAACTGAATACATGGCGCTATCTGGCAACTCAGCCAGAATAGAGGTTTATAAAAGACCGAGAGACGACTGACGGAGTCATTACAAGCTCGGCTCCCAGCCGAGCAAGGACCTCTGGTCCTTCTCTTTCTGGCCCTTTGGGAAAACCCCTTAGAGACCTCTTAGGTTAGGTAAACGAAAATAGCTTGGGGGAGAACTCCGCCTCCAAGTTGCATGCCTTGCAATCAAAGGCAACTACTCTCTCTCTCTCTCTCCTGCAGGTGTACCCCTCTCCCCCTTGGCTCAGCCAACTGGCTGATTAGGAGCCTATAAAACAACGCCTACTCGGCTGAAGTCTTAATATGCACTTGGCTCCTGCCAGGTGAACACCTCTCCTCCTTTCTCTCCTCCTTTCTCTCCTCTGGCCCTTTGGGGGGAATAGCTTGGGGGAGAACTCCGCCTCCAAGTTGCATGCCCCTTGCAACCCCGGTTGGCAACAAAGGGCCCTTTGGGGTATTTTTTTCTTTTTGTGCAACACCCCCACCCCCTTTGCAACATCACGTAATCACTTGCAACATTCTTGCACTCTCCCCTTTTGCGGCTATACTACTCATGTCCGAATGGCAATTGGATGTTCCCGGGTTCGATTCCTGGGAGGTGCCTCATTTTTCATTTGTTCATTCTTTCTCCTCTTCTTGTGCGGACGCTCTTCTACACAAGCGTCGTTCTTTACATTAATTATACTGCGTGTTGTTTGCAGCTAATATATTATATATATATATATATAATACATATATATATATATATTATATATATATATATATAATGGACTTAGCGTTCTGGAAAGAAACGTAATTAAGACTCTATCACAAATACAAGAAAATTCAGTACAAGGAACAGACAAAGATTGCCACGTTTCTCAAGAAATGTAAAGAGAATATTGCCAAGCCTCTTTGCTTACAGTAGAGAAAATCACTCGACACAGGATAAATTCCACTTCCATAAAAGAACGCGAACATTCATTGCCTCCTTATTCAAAGGAGGTCACAGAACAATGCCAAAGAATTACCAAACAGTTGCTCTCACCTACCACCTTAGAAAGTGCTTCGAAGGTGTAATTAGTGGCAAAATTGCTTACTACCTACAAGAAAAGAATTTCTTAAATCCAAACCAACGTGGCTTCAGGGCTAGAAGATCATGCCTGTCGCGGGTATTAGACCACCAAGAAAAAAACTGGAAACATTATGTCGAGATAAAAACATAAATGTAATATGTACTAATTTTGTTAGAGCCTTTGCAAAAGCCTTCTATAAATGTCGCGTGGAAAGATATATCATAACATTGTTTTTTACATTGCGTCGGGTCATATTGACTCTACGAGACTAATGAAGGGTTAAGAATGCAAGAAAGAATTACTGGAAAGTAATATTTAATTTTCCGACTCAAAGAACGCAAAGAGTGGTAGTAAATTGAATCAAATCTGAAGTCTCAGAAGTCCCGAGCTTCGTCTCACAAGGTATAGTATTAGCTCCCTTTCCGTTTACAATAATAACTTCAGACACTGATGCGGATATAAATGACAGTATCGTATCGTGTTTCGCGGACGACAAGAAGATATACAAAAAGTATCAAAAGAAGGTGACATAGAAAAATTACAAAACGAGATTGAAACATTATTGAAGTAGGCGGAAGAAAACAATATGAAGTTCAACGAAGAAAAATTCTAACTTATAAGATATAGTAAGATAACATTAAAATCAGAACAGATAGAAAATTAATGAAAATTATCTGGAGGAGCTTCGGCAGAAGAAAAACAAATATGCTAAAATTATGAAAGAGTTTAGTCCTACCAATAACTCAGTATTGCTCAGTATTCTCAAGCCCCTTCAGAAAACGAGACATTGTAGACAGAGAAGCCACACAAAAGACTGTCCGGCTACGAGAGAAAACGAAAGATAAAGACTACTGATACCGACATCAATTCCTGAAACTCTAATCCCTGGAAAAAAGACAAGAACGGTGCGCAATAATATACGCATAGAAAATACTAGAGCAGTGGTTTTCAGCCGTGGTGCCGCGGATATCTCTCTGGTGTGTCGCAGAAATCTAAAGACCCGTGATTATTTAGCAACATTGATTGGTGTTTTAGAACTCATGTGGTTAATTTTTATTGGTTTTCTTTATATTTTCTTTTCAAAGTAATTACCAACAACAATTAAAATATAACAATTCATTACTCAGTGTTTCAATTTAGGCAAGTTTTAATATTTAACGATTATTTGCAATATTTTAAGTAAAAAATTGTTTAAGAGGTGCCACGAAATGTTATGAATGAGTTTAGGGTGCCTTCATTGAAAAAAGGTTGAGTCCCTAATCTTAAAAATGGAAAAGAAACACAATGGAATGAGAGAAGAGAGAGATTCTTTACTGTTCCAGCTGCGGTAGGACGGGGCCAATGAGAACGAGGATGGAAAACTATCCTTATAATCTGACGCCCAGAACTCTTTAATTTAGCGCCAAAGAAACTGAGGAACCTCCGGCACAACAACCTGAATAATTTCAAGAACCAGATGGATAGGTTCTTACGAACGTCCCTGACCAACCATGCGTGGCTGACTACGATTGCAAGAGGAGAACAGAAACCACTTCTCTCCCTCATCAAATCCCGCAAATGAGGCGGGATGCTCTAGAGGGATCGACCACAGGTTGATCATGAACCGTCGCTCGAAACCATCATAAGGTATCATAAGGTAGAGAGAGAGAGAGAGAGAGAGAGAGAGTGTGTGTGTGTGTGTGTGTGTGTGTGTGTGTGTAAAGCAATATTAAAAGCTATTATATCGTTTATTCTGGTAATAAAGTGAGAATTTCATAACGAATCTAAACAAGCAAATGACCTTAATGGCAACAATTTCAAAGCCTTTAAAATTATTTGAGCAATCTTGTTATTTGAGCATCTCCTCTCACGTTCAACAGTTGTGATCGATTTTGGCATTTCATGAAATATTTAAATTATTTGGATCCCCTTTTCCATATTTTTTAGTTTATTTTATAAAATAGTTTTGATATTTTAAAAACTCGTTTACGAGTTTTCTGAATATGTTTATTTTTAACGAACACGCATTTAAGAAAAAAAAAATAGTTCCTGACTACATTTTTTATATCAAACTTTTCTTTTTATTTTACGCCACATATTCGTGTATTCGTAGCTACATGTAACCAAATTAACCCAACTGTCAACCATATTTTACCTCAATTTTGGTGTAATGTCAATTTGCATATTTTTCCATATCTTCACATTTATGTCGATTCTCTAACGCAGAACGGACGTTAAAACTTAAAATGTTTTTCTCAGTCACCATTATACACCATAATTATAACCATGCGCAGATACTAAAAAAAAAAAATAACCTTACGTGAAGTTATTTTCATAAAAATAACCCGCATTAAAAATTGAAACAATATTACGCTTTCAATTTCTCCAGTTAATGATGAAAATTTGCGTGCTTTAATATTTTATTAGGTGACATTAATTTCAATTAGTTTTAATTAATAATAAAAAGTAATTACTTAAATCAAAAGTTATTATTTGCTAAATGGCCGCAGCTCCGATTAAAAGCAATTAATTTGATGCCTGTAATTACGTATATTATGTTATTATTTTAGTTAAATTTAATATCTTGATTTATAACCTGCATATGTAATTCTCTCTCT
>JAJOZX010012621.1:37500-105347 GCA_023014485.1 Bathynomus jamesi
AAAACTGAAATTCCTATGACGAGTTTTGGATCTGTTCAACGAGAATTTCAATTGTAATTATACTTTAAATTTTAATGTTGCGCTTTCATTTAAAAGGATTTAAGTCATTCGGGATATTTTTTGTTTGATTTTGTTTCGATGTTGAAAGGTAAAGTCGAGTGTAATGTAATTCTCTCTCTCTCTCTCTCTCTCTCTCTCTCTCTCTCCTCTCTCTCTCTCTCTCTCTCTCTCTCTCCAGCTATAAGTTGATAGATAAAATTAGATTTAGAAACGGTTAAATGTTTTCATATTAAACTTTGAAGGTTACCTTTCTAACCACATTACTCGTGCGAAGGAACGTTATTAAAATACTTCGTTACTATTTGCCCAGTTAATTCCTTAAATAGGATATGAAAATAGTTTTAGGGTTAATGTGACAAAATAAGTTGTCCGTCTTCTTCTGCAAGAAACCTTTTCTCGTTACCTCACTCCTAGAAGACATTCATTACGGCTCACCGTTATTAAAATGTAACGTACCTCGGATAAAATCGAAGTTCAGTATAATTAAGTTACGTTCGGTTATGGTTAACGGAGTTAAACAAACTTTAATCGGGTTAAATATCTTTGGCAAAGTACTGCCCGGTTAGGTTATACAAATTGTAATTCGCTTCTAATTCGATTGGGTTGGAAACGTTTGTATGAAAATTAGAATACTTTTCCGGCTACCTTATGTCAATATACACAATTAAACTAATCGACTGGATAAATATGAAAATTTCAAATTGCCGACAAACCGAGTTTTTTATGACCTACTTTGTGTAGAGCAAACCTAAAGAAGTGATACGAAAGTATGATACTCGTGGTTGGACAGCTGCATTTGCGTTCCCTCGGGGAGAAAACACAAATTAGCGGTGCATCTCACTCCTGTTGAATTATGCACCCGGACCGATATAACTAGGATTGTCAGCAATGCGAACTAATGACGCATACGCGGAAATTATTTTGAATTTGACTGCTCATTCGAATATGATAACACGAAGCATCGTTGCTTCAATGGTGATGAACTACCTACAAAAGCTTCGTCAGTATGTTAATCCTTTAGGTACTTGGCAATGATGCTACGAGCTGCTCGTATCTTGAAGAGGTATATGAGCCGAGAAATTCTGTAAAAAAGTGAAGCCTTTCTTCTATCTGTTACTTAATCTGTTAACATTTGTGTTTTTTACTGAAGAAATAAACCTGAATTTCAGCATTCAGTTTTTATCCTTCAACATATAATTATATAAAATTAAGAGTAATTTATATGTATTTAAACATATTCTCTTTCTACCCCCCTCTCTCTCTCTCTCTCTCTCTCTCTATATATATATATATATATATATACACCAGCTTTTATTAGGATGGCATAAAAAACCGTATGGTATGCGCACATAACTACTTGATAGGATTCACATAATAATATATTAAGTGTCGATTTATAACTCTTTCAAGCAATTAAGTTCATGTTAATATCTCTCATATTTTCACTACCTTTCATATGTGTTTAAAGGAGATTAATCCTGACTCATTACGTTCCAGATTCCAGGAAATACCTGCTCAACTCTGTTTTTACCTGTTAATATTTCATTTCGGATTAACAGTCACTGTGACATGACAGAAATCTTGCTTACAACTTTTACACGGAACTGAAAACAAATGTTCGTATACAGGGTGATTATAAAGTTCTTGCGCAACTTTAAACTTTAATAACTTTTGATGTACACACCATACAAGCAAACTGTAAACGGCGTATGAAAGCATATATTAGTAAGAGTTTTTAACATTTTAACATACTACATTACAAATTTGTAGGCCTCAGTATAACCGCCATCTTTCTCGATACATCGTTCAATCTGAATTTCCAAAGCCCTGGAAATATTCTCCAGTTACTGCCGAGTTTTTTCACGAATTGCATTTGTGATCTTGGCCATAAGTTCATCCGAAGGATGTGGTTTTGATGAGTAAACAATACTTTTAACGTGGTTGCACTAAAAGTAGTCCAATGGGGCCAGGTCAGGTAAACGAGGTGGTCAAACAAATGGTCCACCTCTACCGAGCCATTTGGCTGGGAAGACTTCATTCAAGAACTGTCGCACATTCAAAGCATAGTGGCAGGGAGCACCGTCTTGCTGAAAGGAGGTGCTATCTGAAAGATTTAATCGTCTTAGTTCGGGGATAAAGAAATTCTGCAACATTACAAGGTAACGTTTATCGTTGACTCTTGGCTCTTCAATAAAGACAGGATTACTGATGCATGACTTTCTGAAAGCGCACTAGACAATAATATTTTGGCGAGTCTCTTTCATACTGCCAGACTTCCTGAGGTTTCTCTGTTCCCCAAAATGCGGCAATTATGGCAGATGAACTCGTGGCCAGGATCACAAGTGCAGTTCATGAAATCACTCCTCAGCAACTGGAGAATGTTTTTAGGTCTCTGGGAAATTGGACTGAACGATGTATCGAGAAAGATGGCGATTATTTGTAATGTGGTGTTAAAATTTTTAATAATTACTGTTTTCATACGCCATTTGCAGTTTGTTTCTCTGATGTGTACAGCAAACGTTACTGAGGTTTAAAGTTGCATAAGAACTTTGTAATCACCCTGTATAGTATAATTGGTTGCTATATATATATATATATATATATATATATATATATATATATATATATATATATACACACACACACACACACTGGCTGTCAAAATTATAATACTGGAAAAATCATTATAGTTTTTACATAATGCAATAGACTTATATATGAAGTTGTAGTGATCTTTCATTTTTTTCTATCTTTAGTAGTTTGTATTTGATCTTACGTTTATGAAATTTATGAATTTTGATTTCTCTTGATGCAGATTCCATTTATTTAGATATTATTATGTATTGAAAAAACTTTCAGCCTTTTTTTTTACATATTTTACGCAGATTAGTTGTCTAACATTGTTTAATCACTGAGAATTATACGTGAAGTTTGTTTTCCCATTGAAAATACTCAACATTTATGAAGCAACCACATTTCTTTTTCAGAAATTAATGATGGCTCCCAGGAAAGAAATTCCTATAGAAACGCATTGAAATAATGGCTCTGCATCGTCTTGGACAATCCCAAAGAGATATTACGCGTAGAATTGGCGTTTCTCAGAATGGAGCGTCCAAAACTATTAAAAGATAAGAGGAGACAGTCAGAAACAAGAAGGGTTGAAGAAGAAAATGAAAGACGACAGTAAAGGAAGATAGATTATTGGTTTGAAAGTTCAAAGAAAGTAGATTCATGACAGCACCTCAACTAGCCGCTGAACAACATTTAACTTGAAAAAAGCGTCTCATGTTCAGCTAAACAAAGATGACTAAGAGAGGCAGGGTTGAATGGTCGTGTAGCTGTTAGAAAACCTTATCTGAGTTATGACAATAAGCAAAAGCGATTGAAGTGGGCAAGAGAACGCCAAAACTTTACGTTAGAGAACTGGAATCAAGTACTCTGAACAGATGAGAGCAAATTTGAAATATTTGACGTTGCATGGTGTCTACAGTACAGTCAAACATGGAAGTGGCAATGCTGGTGATGGGACTGTGGACCTAGTGAAAAACGAAGGAAACCTCAACAAAGAGAGATTCCATTACATATTCTTTCCGGTCATCGTTTGATTAGGAATAACTTCATCTTCCAGCAAGATAATGACCCCCAAACATACAACACTATGTTACCAAAGATATTTGAAAAAAAAATGAAGATGGATCATTAAATATAATGAAGTGACCTCCTCAATCCCCAGATCTAAATCCATTTGAGATTATATTGGACAAACTTGACAGAAAGGCAAAATCACGAGGTCCAACTAACTCCACTCAACTTTGCAAATATTTACAAGAAAAGCGGAATAATTTGACACCACAGTATTTGGAGAAATTGCTGAAAAGAATGCTCAAAATATGTCAAACTGCGATAAAGCAGAAAGGAGGATTTTTTGGTGAAAAGACAAGCGCCATGACAAATTATAATTATTTTTGTATTCAGAGAAAAATCGTAACGTAATTTCCATTAGAATGTGCATTTATATAACTCAACTACTTCCAGGAAAAAATAATATATATATATATATATATATATATATATATATATATATATATGAAAAATTATTTCACGAAAGTGACACGTGAAAAATATTTATGATGAATAAAACCACGAAGGAAAAAGAAACACAAAAGGGTGCTCAAGCGCTTTCGTCTAATGACATCCTTTTGTGTTTCTTTTTCCTTCGTGGTTTTATTCATCATATATATATATATATATATATATATTTTTTTTTATTTTTTTCTGAAAGCAGTTAGGTTATATAAATGTCAGGGATGTAGTAGTTTCCTTGTAATTATTCGCTTAATTATGAAATACTGTCGGTGTGTTTGAGGCGATTTGATGCCGTCATCAGGTGGTCCGATTTGAGGCTCTTGTCCAAATGATGCATGCGTCCGAGGAGATCACTTCATTGGGACCGTGCTCACAACTGCTATTTAAAAGTGTTTAAAAGTTTATTGCTCTCTCTCTCTCTCTCTCTCTCTCTCTCTCTCTCTCTCTCTCCATGTACAGTTACTTAAAAGTGTTCGCCAAAAAACTAAAATTCCAAAACTATAATTTAAAGTAAAAAAAAAAATATATTTTTTGCATTTAAATTTGTTGTTTGTGCTGAAAGCGATTACTCAACTGCATAATACACTTATTATGGTAATAAATATGATACATTCACATTATTGTGTGTGTATGTGTGTGTGGGCGTGCGTGTGTATGTGTATGTTCGTGCGTAGGTGTCGGTATACGTGTGCGAATGTGTCGGTATGTCTGTGTATGTATATTTGTGTGTCGGTATGTCTGTGTATGTATATTTGTGTGTCGGTATGTCTGTGTATATATGTGTGTGTGTGCTTGCGTATGCGAATATATGTGTGCCCTTGTGTGGGTGTGTGCTCGCGTATGTGAATATATATGTGTGTGTGTGTGTGTGTGTGTGTGTGTGTGTGTGTTGATCGTAAAACTTTTCATATAAAAGATGAGTTTGAAAATACGATGAATTTAGTGTCCCTTTAAAGGGAAAATCAAATTAGAGCGAACTAAAGAATAGCTGCATTTTATTTGGATGATATATAAAATATAATAGCATATATTATATATGTTTCCATATATAATGTATCTATATTTGGTTTCATTATAGAGGTTTCATCCTTCCTACAATTCGGTTCAATAAGGAATAAAATGGAGGTTACGTTTCAGTTCATAATTTAGCCCAAATTACACACTATTTGACGTTAAAATTAACAATAATTACTTCTCAGTTTTAATATATATACTCAGGAACTTTTTTTTATGCATATTTTAAATAAAATGGATGGGATAAATACTTGCAGAAACGTAGTATATTATATTAATACATATTTAATATTGACATGATTCAAATATATACATACCGGTGTATATATATATATATATATATATATATATATATATATATAATATATATGATAGATAAACATACATATATACACGCATACACACATACACACATATATATATATATATATATAGTGGTCATCTGTCAGGAGGGTTTGGGTTTGTATATTGAAAAGAAATTAATACTTATTTTATTACATACATAAAAGAAATTAAATTATGGTGGTTATTAACATTATATATTAAAAATAAAATTCAGGAGTTAATAAATAAGATTTAAATTTAAATTTATTAAGTAATTCTGGACTTAAATCACAATTATGATTTTAAATTGAGTGAAATCACTTAATTTAAAATCTTATCTCGAATCGGGACTCCGAAGTCGCATTATCGCAGTTTATATGACGTGATTAATCCATGGATGCTGCTATAACTGGCTATGGGAAACGCAATCAGAGAAAGAGAGAGAGAGAGTGTGTGTGTGTGTGCACACACACACACACATACACACGCACGTGCACACACACACACACACACACACACAGCTGTGGCCACCGTATAAACCCGAGACTTTTTCATTTTCAGTTGTAACATTTAACCTTATCAAAATTGGCTTATTGACTCAACCTAACCTACCGTTCGTAACCAAAGGTAGGATAAACTAATTTATCCTAACCTAAACTTTATTATATCCCTCTTTTCATAATGTTTAGTGATATTCAATAAAGCAAATTGTCTGAATCTATGGTGACAATGTTAGTGTCGTTACACGCACGTTCGTATCACGATGAACATTGTGTGTATTCTAAAGATTGTAGCGAAGTCATAAGGTGTCGAAGAAAACAAACAAACACACACACACACACACACACACACACGCAGTAAAAATATTAAATGATATTTTATATAAAATTACAATTATTGAAAGGTACATTTTAGAAATAAAAATGTATCTTTGTTGAAAATATTAAAAGTGAAAAGAATTTAATGACGAAAAGAGACTCCATCACTTTTATTGCATCTGACATCCACTTATATTCTTTATATCAAAGCAATTCTAATTGACCCCAATTAACCCGCCATTACGCCTCACTTACGAGTATGCTAATACCTTATCTCCTCCCTCCGTGCACCCACTGGGTATAACGCGAAGCGGACGGGGGTGGGAATTCGAAGCGTGTCGTATTAAATGTCTGAAATAAATTCTATAAAATTCTTACGAAGGTTAAAATGTAAGTGTGTTGTATAGTTTTAGTAAAATGGCTACTATCGATTTGGCATAATGTAGAAGTTAAAATACCAAACTTGGGTTTGGCACTTAAAATAACCGGTTAGGTTTAGCATAATACTTCCATTCATTTAGTTTCCTTATTGCGTTGTTCGAAGTAGATTATTGTGTTATTACCGATTTTAACAGGTAAAAATGTTTATACACACTACGTTGCTTCAAATGAGTTCAGCTGTTTTCTAGAGTTTAACGTCATATCAATTCGGAAAATGTATTACAAACAAACACATACACACAGACTCTCTCTCTCTCTCTCTCTCTCTCTCTCTCTCTCTCTCTCTATATATATATATATATATATATATATATGCGGCGAAATCCATTGTTTTGATTCAGTGTTGAGATGTTTCACGCAGGAAAAGAAAAACAGGAATAGCTGAGCCTGCTTTCCTTTTCCTGCATATTTCCTACATATATATATATATATATATATATATATATATATATAGAGAGAGAGAGAGAGAGAGAGAGAGAGAGAGAGAGCATAACTAAAAAAAATGTAAGAGAACTAGGATCGGTGTTAGCATTGAATATTGTTTTAAAAACAAGTTAAATGGCAGACAGCATGTGCAAAACCTGTTCAGTGGAGGAGAAGTATTTTGTTGAATCTAAGTGATGACTCGTTTCAACAAAAAGGACAACAAACATGACCAGAAAATAAAAAAATATAAATGTAGCACAATTTAAAGACCTGAGAATCATCGCAAAATCGATATATATATATATATATATATATATATATATATATATATATATATATATATATATATATAATATATATATATATATAATATATATATAATATATATATAATATATATATATATATATATAGCAAAATCGATACTATAATATGTCGCAATACTGCGCAGCGAATATGCGCATTTTGGTCGTAAATAATTAACTGCGTGTCACCATATAATTATACGCGATGCCACAAACTTGTCCATATACCCCACAGCATCCCTCTTAATCATAAACATAAACTCTTGAAACACGATAGCTCCTGGCCCTAACCTAGCGTGGAGCAGATTCGAGCTGTTACGCTGTACATTTTAATAACAATAATAAAAAAAGTATATCCGAAATGAAATCCTTAAAATTATATAAGTTGAATATTGCGTGATTTTCGTCCCTCTTCGAATGTGAAATGTTTCTCCAAACCTTCTTATCAGGTAGAGTTTAATTCGGACAGATAAGCGAAAAACAACTCGGTTCGAGATAAACAAAATATAGTCTTTTGTTTTCCATGCGAGAAAGACATTTGTATATTTTTTTTTATGTGATGTAGTGAGCGCTTATAGCTTCTTATAAATATGTATGGAGATGGCGTGGCTAATTCATATATCAAAGTTTTTTATTTTTGTTTGCATTAAAATAAGAAATAAATTGATTATTATATTAAGTTTAATTATTTAACTCGAAATATTTTTTCTTCTACTAATACTTCTGTCGCGGGGACTTTATCTATTGTACGATATTTGCCGGGAATGATAACTAAGGACTCGGGAAATTCTTGATGGCCCCAATGACCCAGTCAGTCGGTTGTTGCAGGATGCATTGAGTCCGATATTTGCAAATAGAGTTAACTTTCTTTCTTATGCGTATATTCCAGGATGGAACAAAATACCGGGAATTCTTACGAAGGTTAAAATGTGTGTTGTATAGTTTTAGTAAAATGGCTACTATCGATTTGGCATAATGTAGAAGTTAAAATATCAAACTTGGGTTTGGCACTTAAAATAACCGGTTAGGTTTAGCATAATACTTCCATTCCATTAAATTAAGTCCATTGAAGTGATGACTACAAAGCACAAAATTAATTGCAATGAAGTGGAAAAGTTTTCTTTTCTCAGTTAAAATGACAAAACTGAACAGTTTGGTGATATAAAGTGGACGTTATTTTTTTCACTCTTTCTTTTGGTACACGAAGAACAGTTATAGCATATTCTTTATAAAAATACAGAGGATACAGAGTGAGGTACATTCAATAACATTAATCGGAATTAATTTACATTCATTTCTTCATAGATTTCACAATAAGTTAATGTAGGAGCACAATATCTTTGCGGGCGAGAGAGTGTCCCTCGAGTTTTACAGAGTTTCATGAGCAGCTGCTTAAGGGGTGACCTTGGCGGAGGGCTGCCGGATAAGCGAGAACAGGGCCACCTGCGCCGGAGTGGCCTTGTTTGAAGAGCACAGAATCGTAAGAACAGATCACCGGCGCCCGAAGGGCGATCTTGGCCTGAGGCCCAAAGGATTGACAAGAACCTCGAACGAGTCTTTGCTCGAGGCTAAATAATCTCGGTAGGCGGGGATTTTACAGTTGAAGAATACCCTTTCTTGGGCGGTCCTTTCCATTATATGCCTATGACATAACAATCTGCCGAATAGGTTGGAGCGATGTGATAAATCTGAACTTTAATTGGTAGGAACTTGCATGGAAATTAACCAATCAGAGCACAAGTAAGGTGGTGGAGCTTTGACGTTTGAAAAGAACCATTGTGGAGTAGAGAAAATATAAACAGAGAGACCGTCCATAAAAATTAATGAGGAATAGACTTGGTTCAACGAAGTGATAAATGATATTATAAAATATGCGTTTGTTTCGAACTGTAAAGTTACGATGTCAGCCATAAATTAGGGAGGGCATGATTTATGGGATGAGTGGTCACCGCAATCAGTGTTGGCCACACGAAAGTGAAAATCGGCAAGCATTCAGAATTTTTTAAAATTTATTTAGGCTATATGATGGAAAAATATATTCATTATGACGAATTAATTGGGCACAGGGAATTTTATGACCACTGTGACACTTCTTTCTGATAAAATATCTTCTCTTCAGGATTTCATTAATGACAATCGCCATGTTCGCAATACTTTAGGGACGAGGTGTAGCTCTGAATACACGAAAGGCCTTGGAATCGTTTTTCTTTTTCTTTGTGGGTTTGCATCATTCATTCATTTCACGTGTTTAATTGTGAAATTCATCCCATATATATATATATATATATATATATTATACCTTGTGGCCCTCGAACTTTGTAGACGTCCCGTGCGTCGGTCTCTCTCCACACGGAGGTCAAACTGGTGGCCCACCTCTAGAATTAGTCTGATGTAGGAGAGAGTTGCTGGCTTGAGCTCTCCATCTCACGTAACTAGGCACATTCGGCTCATCCAGGACGGTCCTGAATTAGCGGTCTAGTCTTCTTTTGAAGACTTCTACTTTGATATCAGTGGTGTTTCTTATTTCTTTGGGTAGCTAGTTAAATGGTCTTGGCGGCCCTCTGACAATCAAGTTATTTTCTTTCAGAGCTGAGGATGTCCCTCGCCTGGACCTTGTTTGGGAGCACTGCACATTCTACTTTCCTATTTTCCAGTGTTGTTTGGATGGCTACCTTTTTCAGTTTGAGGTCAGGCACTAACTTTTTTATTATTTTCCAGGTGTATGTATATTATGGTATATCGCTCTCTTCTTCTTTCCAACAAATATAGATTTAATGTACGAAGCCCTTCTCAGTAATTGAGTTCTTTGCAGTCATCGTTCTTGTCCTTGAAATTTCCTTCAGTTTCTTCTAGTTTATTATTATTTTTTCGCAGATGATACAACTGTCTCTTTTTCTTGCAAAGATGTTAATACAGCTAAGAATATATTTAATTCAGAATTCATCAGCGTAATGAAATGGTTGACCACCAATAAACTCTTCCTAAATACCAGTAAAACAAATTTAATGATATTTACTAATAAAAAAAATTTATATCTTGATGAACTTAATGTTAATGAAATTGTTATAAAGGAGTGTACTGTAATAAAATTTCTTGGTGTAATGCTAGCTAAGAATTTGCAATGGAGATCATGTAAATTATATCGCGAAAAAGATTTCAAGGAGCGTTGCTATAATGTTTAAACTTAGAAATGTAGTCCCTAAACAAGTTTTGTTGACTCTTCATCATACTCTTGTTCTTCCTTATATAACGTTAACGTACTGCATCCTTATTTGGGGAAACTCCACTAACAACGCATTAATGGTATCTTTGTCATCCAAAATGGAGCAATAAAGTTATTATTTGATGCTGATTTCCTTGCTCACTCTAGTGCATTATTTAAAGAGATCTAAACCTACTAAAGCTCAATGATCAGTCAATGTGATCAGTCTTTCCTTGTGAAACAGACGTGTTTTATCGAGTGTCAAGTGTTATCAAATTGAATAAAAATGGTTTTCGTTGAAGTGTTTTAAAAAAAAAGTGTTCCGTGCATTCTTAACTAAATTACTTCGTGCTACTAATCATTCATTAACGAATATATTTCATTTATTGACGTTATTCAGTACTATATTATTTGATCAAACCAAGGCTACTGCACGTGGCTTGCCTTGTTTGTTTTTCAAATCATCAGAAAACGTGCAGTCATAAGGTTCATTTTTCCGTGCTTCGAGAGGTCAGGTAGTGTGTCGTCAGAACCGTGTGAAAAAAAGGAAAAAATCGGGTCGAATCGCGGACAGATAAGTGTTATAAATACTCTTCTTTTACAGATCTTTTGTCGGTAGCTTAATTCTATATTATTTAGTATAAATTTGTGTTACAAGAACCTGTTTCTGCGTTTCAAGAACGCGGTAGACCTACGTTGTAATTTATTAATTTCCAAACGCTCGTTTTTGTTTTTTTGTTTTTTTGTTGTTCAACTAATTAAAAGCATGGCACCCCCGTCAAGTACTTGCAGTCGCTGTGAAGGGAAATTTGCTGCTTACGCGTTTACAATGGCTAATAATAATGAACAGTTAGTTTGCAGGTGGTGCTCAAGCATGGAAGTGCTGAGGAACGAGTTAGAACGTGAGAGGGAGGCCAGGTGAGACTTGAAGAAAGCGTGATGCTCCTGACGGCAAAATTAGAATCCCTTGAGACTCCAGTTACGACCCCTCCTGCCTCAGTTTCTACTAATAATATAAATAGTACTAATAGCCCTCTCTCTTCCCCTAGTTCCCAACCCTTCGTTCGAGTGCGAATGGAGCCCCATTGAGAAAAGCAAGACCTGTCTACCAGTAATAACAAGCAATAAGTTTTCTGTTTTAGGTTTCGAAGATGCTGATGAACCGGAAATACGACTCGTTGGCGATTCCATTGTTCGAGGGCAGCTCGAGGAATTCTGTGGGAGAAACCCTCGTCGTAGGCGCCGTTACTGCTACCCTGGTGCAAGGGTGGAGGATATAACTAATAGTGTTGACCATTTTACAGACGGTACCACCGAGGACACAACGTATGTTATTCATGTCGGTACTAATAACGTTTTAAATTCTAGATCGGAAGAACTGCTGGCTAGGTACAGGGACTTATAGAGCGACTAAAGGAGAAAACTAATAAGATTGTTTTAACAGGTATACTTCCTCGAATTATCCAACGAAGCGATTTCTACAGCAAGGCGACCTATATTAACAATAACCTAAAGTCTCTTTGCCAACAGGAAGGAGTGCATTTTGCAAATTTTTGGAACAGTTTCTACGGCAGGAGGGACTTGTTCCTCGAAGATGGACTTCATTTAATGACGTTGGAGCTGCGCGTTTAGGAAGACTATTTCATAATACTGTCTCTTCTTTTCAGGCTGCCGTAACCGAACGGTCCCAGCGTAAATTCCACAAATTTCCCCTGCGCTCGCGAAGGTGTCGCAATTACAAACAATTTGAAGGTTCTATCCTTAAATGCTCGTAGCCTACGAAATAAAATAAACGAATTTTTTTCTTTAATTGCTTGTAAAGACTATGATTTAATTGCGATAAATGAATCGTGGCTTAGCACTGAAACACGTGACTTTGTAGGGGAGTATCAAATTAAAGGTTATAGACTTTTTGTTAAAAACAGAATAGGTAGGCGAGGAGGCGGTGTTATGTTGTATATCAAAGATAATATTGCGAACGTTATAGAAGTAAAGCACTCAATTCCAGAACCGATAGATTCGACTATAGCAGAACTTAAATTGAACGATTTCAAACTTCTTGTTGCGGTTATATATAGGCCCCCTAATCAAACAGCTGATACGGACGAAGCGTTATATCGTGAACTAAAGAGAATAATCGGTAGTGAGCAGGCTTTAGTTATGGGTGACTTTAATTGCGCCAACGTGAATTACGATACAATGCAGGGAGACGCGGAAGGTAATCGTTTAGTTAATTTTCTCGAGGATAGCTTTCTTATTCAAAAGGTTGGGGAACCTACGAGGTTGGACAGTATTTTAGATTTAGTAATAACTACGGATGATAGGCTAATTACTGATCTTCAAGTAATAGAACCGTTAAGCAATAGCGATCACAATATGGTAGAGTTTGTCCTCTCAGTAAGTCACTCGAAACCAACTAACTCGACTAAAATTCCTAACTTCCAGCACGCAGACTTTAGTAAATTTCGAAATAAATTTCACACGTCAATTGGGAAAACGTAATGGGGAACTCCAACGCAAAACTAATGTGGGAATCGTTCGAAACGTATTTAGGACTATAAATGAGGAATGTGTACCGTACAAAATTAAGCGTGCGAAAGTCAACAAGCCCTTGTGGTTTACTTCTAGAGTAGGAGACATTATAAAGAGTAGAGATAGGGCTTATAGGCTATATAAGTGCGATAAAGATAATTGTTGTTACGAAACAACTACATATCTCTAAGGCGTGAAGCGAAAAGTGTAATAAAAAAGTCCAAGCGCGAATTTGAAATCTCCATAGCTCGTGACGGTAAAGAAAACCCCAAGCGATTCTTTCAATACGTCAATAATAGAAATCCAGTAAAAAGTGTCTTGGGGCCTTTGAAAAATGTAAACGGAGATCTAGTTTCTGAAAACAAGGAAATGGCTACCTTGCTAAACGAATTTTTTACGTCAGTTTTTACTATAGAAGATGTAACGAATATCCCTACGGTCATAGACATAATACCTTTTGATAATGGTAATATTTTGGATAATATCGTGGTTAGTGAAGGGAGGTAATGCGCTATATTGATAAAATGAAAACGCGTAAATCACCGGGGCCGGATTCCATATATCCCATACAACTAAAAGAATTAAAAGATAGCATTGTTGTGCCGCTAACAAAGATTTTTAATGCGTCTATTTCTGAGGGGTGCGTACCAGATAATTTCAAGTTAGCAAACGTAACACCTATCTTTAAGAAAGGCGATAAAGGTGCGGCGGGAAATTATAGGCCAATCAGTTTAACGTCTGTTGTAGGTAAGCTACTGGAATCAATAATTAGGGATCGTATAGTCGAACACTTAGAAGTGCATAAACTAGTTAGAAATACGCAGCACGGTTTTAGGCGAAACAAATCTTGCTTAACTAATCTTTTAGAATTTTTCCAAAGCGTGGTTGACGTTTACGATAGACATCGGGCGGTTGATGTAGTGTATTTAGATTTTCAAAAAGCGTTTGACACCGTGCCGCACAAAAGACTCATTGAAAAAACTAAGGCTCATGGAATCAGGGGTGTAGTAATAAATTGGCTAGAAGAGTGGTTGCGAGGTAGGAAACAGAGGGTGGTCGTTGATGGAGCGGAGTCGTGTTGGGCTAATGTAGCGAGTGGCGTTCCTCAGGGTTCTGTATTGGGCCCCTTGCTTTTTCTTATATATATTAACGATTTAGATGTCGGCCTAGTCAGTACAGTTTCAAAGTTTGTGGATGACACGAGGCTGGGTGGTAGGGCGATTAATGACGAAGATAGAGGTAAAATCCAGGAAGATCTGAATAAAATCATTGATTGGTCAGTCACATGGCAAATGAGATTTAACGTTGATAAGTGCAAAATTTTGCATATAGGTTCGCGTAACGGTAATTTTGCGTATAGTATGTCAGGAAAAGATTTAGGAGTTATAGTCACTGGTGATTTAAAAGTAGCGAAACAAAGTACAGCAGCGGTCAATAAGGCGAACAAAGTGTTAGGTTTTATAGCTCGAAATTTTGAGTACAAATCGCGCGATATTATAGTTCCTCTTTATAAATCATTAGTTAGACCCCATTTGGAGTACGCGGTCCAATTTTGGAATCCGCATATGCGCAAAGATATAGACAAAATCGAAAGAGTTCAAAGACGAGCAACTAAGATGATTCCGTCGCTTAGGTCAAAGTCGTACGAGGATAGGCTTAAGAGTTAAAATTGACAACACTCGAGACTAGGAGGCTAAGGGGTGATCTAATCCAGGTTTTCAAAATTATGAATGGGTTCGATAACGTAGATAGAGATAGCTTTTTCGAAATATCTCAATATAATAGGACTAGAAATAACGGGTGTAAGTTGACAAGTAGAAGGTTCGAGACAGCAGTTGCCAAAAACTTTTTTACGCATAGAATAGTAAATAGCTGGAATAGTTTGCCGGTAGAAGTAATTAGTAGCACTCTATAAACATGTTTAAAAATCGATTAGACATATGTTGATAGATTGGGTATAGTTTAAGGTAGTAAAATTAAGGCTTTGTGGTGATAGATCCCACAGCTCAACACAAGTGTTGTGGGATATAGGGAGGCAGCATCTTGGGTTAGGGGATACTCTCTGTCCTTACACACCCCATTTAAAGAGATTCCTCTGCCGAGCGGTGCCCCCCATAGTACTGTGAGGTATTGAAAAACTCATGATCTTCACTTGCCCCACAAACACCTTGAAATGGGAGACCCAAAATGGGTGCACACACATTCTACATTACTGTACAGTCTTTACAGCCACACCTACACTTTTCCTCCTAAGTATATATTGTAATGTATATGTAAATTTTGACTTGGTCCGCAATCGATATGGACGTGACTTATTTTTCGTTGGCAAGGTACTAGTATTGATGGATACCGTAATGAAATTGACTGGATTCTTTGGATCTGATATATTTGCATGTCGGTTATAAATAGATATAGAGTGTAACATATTTGTGGATAGTAGTCTATTATGACTTGATCCTCTGGATCCAGAGATTCTATCTTTAGTTTTAAATCGATAATTAATTAGTTTTAAATCGATAATTAATTAGTTTTAAATTGATAATTAATTAGTTATGCAAAAATTGGTCGTTGCCAATGTACAGGCAGTTTTTGCATAAATTTCTTATGTTCTTGTGGTTCGGAACCCACGTAAAATTGTAGGTCCCCTCCGTCACCACGGAGGACTTACACAATTACGAACACAGTTAGGTGGACCAACCATGAGTGGATCCTAGGGTCTTTGTTGGTCTGTAACATTATAACATTATACAGTATAACCAAACTGGCACATTTTATTTTTATTTACAAGTGTGAGAACAAAATCATTAATTTGCAATGGGTAAATAGATATTTTGTAACTCATCAAGAAATCCACTCGTATCAGACCAGAAATAGATCAAAGCTTGTTATACCTCAATTTAGATTGTCTTCATCTCAAAAACTACCCATTTTCATTGGATTGAAACTACGGAATGACTTAAATGCCGATATAAAAAATATTGTGAATGTAAATTTGTTTAAAACCAAATTGAAATCCCGATTAATAATAGCATACTAACAAAAATCTAGGATTAATGTCCATTACTATTGTTTACTAATTATTAATTTCTCGTGTATAATCTAGTATTAAAAACACATTTCTTGGGATTGTTCAGTTCTTCTCTCATGTATAATATTGGTTTCTTTGTATGGTATTGGTATAGTGCCTTCAATGGTGACCTTGCATGTGTCATGTCAGTAGTGATAATTTAAGATTAATACATGTTTTAACCATTAATAATACTTATTTACTTATTTATTTATTTATTATTAATTAATAATAACTAGATATTTATTTTTTAAGAGCCCAGTAAAGCCTAAAGCTTAAGGGCTAAATTAAATAAAATAAATAGTCGAGCTTCACAATTTTTCATGTCATTGTAAATTGTAAAACGAATGTACTTATTTTATTATTAATAAAGGTTATTCAATTCAATTGAATTCTCTTTTATATGGGGTGTCAAGACTAAACCGTATTCAAGTTTTGGTTTGATCAATGTTTTCAGCAGAGAAATTATTACTTTCTTGACCCTTATTTTAAAGGTTCTCAATAATCGTCTCGTAACTTTTTTTGCTTTGTTTATCGCTATCTGATTTTGTGTCTCAAATTTCGCATTATCAGTCATTATAACTCCTAAATATTTTGTATTCGTGCTTCTCTGAATTTCCTGCCTATCTGAGGCATAATATTCTATCTTTTATTTCTTCATTTCTTCCATATATCAAAAGCCAAAAATTTCTGCGTTAAATTTCATGTCATTATTGTCTTTTAACCATTTGTATATTCTGCTCGTGTCCGGCTGTAGGGCCTTCACCTCTTTTGCATTTCTGATTTTTCTGCTGAATTTTGTATCGTCAGCAAAGGATGTTACCATACTGTTGTTAGTTACATCAGTGGGAGGAGTACACTGTCTTCTCACCGGTGCGGGGTCCTCACTCAATTAGCCCAGAAAACACGACTATTGATCTTGATGGCCACTTCTTCCATGTTGCGCGGGTGTTTTATGTGTGCACCTGTCTGTTGTTGTACGGTAAGTGTGTGAGTCAGTAAAGAGCCTAATACTTGTAACTGCGTGGTTCGTTTCTGGGTATGATGGCAAATGTATCCTTTGGCATGAAGTTGT
This sequence comes from Bathynomus jamesi, assembly GCA_023014485.1. Lineage (NCBI taxonomy): Eukaryota > Metazoa > Arthropoda > Malacostraca > Isopoda > Cirolanidae > Bathynomus > Bathynomus jamesi. The sequence continues at coordinate 54,850 of JAJOZX010012621.1, forward strand.
TCCTGAATACAGTAAAGGAAAGAGAATCAATCGTGTTTGCAGAATGAGGTGAATCGCAACTGCAGTGGATCGCAACGGATTTGGAAGCATACTCTAATCACACGTACATCGTTCACATAATAACGTTCACACTCATTCGATATATTGTACGGATTCTTTTCATTGAAGCTGTTGTAATAACGATCAAAGTCTTCTCCTCACTCGCACTCATACTGCCATAGTTAAAGTATGTAGTTTAAAGTGTCACGAGTGAGGAAAATGTAAGAGAAATATCCTTTTGAAACCTCGGCATCCACCCCATCACCTTGTGTAGCTTAGCTAACTTACAAGGTGTAACCAACAATGTGTTTTGAACTGAACATTGTCCCTTATCTGCATTTGTATGAGCTTATTACCACTTTTCAAGGAGTCACCCGTAAACATTGATGAGTTCCTATGTTCAAGCAGTTCCTTATGAAGAAACTATGTATACGCTCAAACATACACATTCATTTTTTTTAACTGATCGGCTAGGATGATTATATAATCCACAAAAAACTTCACGGGTGATTCTGTCTTAGCCGTCTTAAAAATATTGGTACGTTTATCACATTTGCGACACTCGTCACACTCAACATTCGTCACAGAGGGTTTGGCTCACGAGTAAATGAGGGATAACTTCTTTCGTTTCAGGATTAATAGGTTTCTGTGTTGTAGTATACAGTAATATACGATTTACTTTTGGGTTTGGCATCTTTCATATAACAAACATGCTTCACCCCATCCGCCTTATATTTCTCATTACATGTAGGGCTGTTGGGATTGTAAAATTGGAGTTTAATTAATACGATTTGATAAGAATTTTGGTGACATAAATAAAAACATAAGTTAGTTTGCATATAAATCCTTGTAAGCCTAAAATGTATTTGGAAAAACACGTATATGGTTACGTGGCTTCTGGCACGAGAACATCCAGAGAAGTCTAAACACGTTCATACGTGTTTAGGAACATTTTAATGTTCCACCAATTAGAAATCAGTTTAACAGTCACGTGATATAATGCCTTTGTCGTCCAAACATGTTATTAAAAACATTAGTTTTCGGACAGTATCGATTATATGTAATAAAAGGATTTAATACGGTTAAATAGGCTAAACAAACTAGTTAAATAATATAAAATGATTAGAAAACTGTAAACATTATTAAACTGATGTATTAATTAGTGTTTTTAAGTTTTAGGTTCAGTAAAAAAGAACGTAAAATTGTTTTTCCGAGTGCTAAATGAAAACCCAAGATCTGATGGGGAAAAAGGAGACTGCAGCGCAAATGACAGAAGAGTCAGCAGTCAGTCAGTGGAGACGAGCTAGTCGCAGAGAGATGTTGTACAGCAGTCCTTCAGAAATCCTTGTTATTTTACTTTAATGTCCACTCGTACCCGTGGGAAATGGGGCCCACTTTAAGATGAACTATTGAAGATGAACTATTGAAAGGAAAATTTCCTTCAGGCTCTAGGGTTACTCTTGTTCCCACGCTAGGCCATGTTCATAATTTCCTTAGGCCTACTTGAATTCCGATGAAAACCTATTCCCCTTTATTAATTGTATAACGTAAGTTTAATTTAATATAATCTGTGTAAGAGCATAAGATTAAAAGTATAAAATCAACCGTGTTTCATAATAAAACTGTAAATTTATATTTGTGATTTATAGGTAAAAACTTGGGTGATTTTCTAACAATTTAAGGTAAATTTTGAAATATTACAACGATAAACAATACAATGGTAGTTGCTTAGTTGAAGTTTCAAGTGGAAAACTAATAGGAAGAAAGGCCACTGGGATCACGTTAACACATTAAGTGAAAAATTCTTGTCGTCACACCCACCCACGAACGGAGCAACGAGTGAATAGATCATTTTCAATAAGACGGGAATCACCCTGGGAGAAATTGGGAATCCAAGAGGTCATTGAATTTCATCGAATCTATGTTTGAACTCACCGCTCTCATTCATCGTATGAAACATTCCACATTCACAAATCTTTAACTTTCCGCACGTACTGATCGTCTTATGGAGATTAAAACATTCATTATTGAAAACATCCGTTTGCATTCATTACAATCTCTCTTCTCATCTTCTACCACGCGGCTTACGTATCTGGGCTTTTACACTGAGCGCAGATCATATGATACTCTGTTCAATGCTTTGGCAAATCGTTTGTAAACTCAAGGCACCGCTTACACAAATCGTCATGACGTCCATACTTACGACTTCTGTCATAGTTAACGTAAAGCGATCTAATGTGTCTTATAGGAAGGTAGGTTACACCTACCAAACCTAAAATGAGCAGAGGCCTTGTTCGATCTGTCACACGACTCTTGAAAACAAATGTTGTTGTATCATGCTCATCCAAACCAAACATAACTATTTGTACTCTCATCTGTTGTTTCACCTTCACCAGCTATTCAGGACCCACATTACATTCAAAATTAAAACCACAAGATGTAGCTAGTTTTTGCGCGTGGTCTGTAACCGTAGCTGGCCGAATGTTTTTGGATGCCATGTTTAGAACACTGATCATATAAGCTAAATCACAACCATAGAACAGCATCCACAACCGTTGTTTGTGTGCTGTCTGTAAATTTTATCGGAGTTAAAGTTTAAAGTGTAGGGTGTAGTGTCATGTCCCTCAACACGGAAGACGTTGTCATTCTCGATCGTGAAATTCGTCAGATTGAATTCTGAATCAATCTGCATTGAGTTCGCAATACGTGAGAGGATGTAATCAATATCCTACGCAACCGGACGTCTGTAGGTATAACTACCCAGAACAGATCACCGTCTTCATCATTAGGTTCAAATCAAGCGCCAACCTCATCCGTGCCTCCCGGCACGGAGGATGTGGAAAGTTGAGGTGACACGGAACCATTTAAGTTCTCTCATGCGTGTGGGTTTGGTAACGAAGAGTTTGGTGTTAGTGGTGACATCATGTCCTCAAAGTTGTACGAATCGAATCTTGGACCTGATGTGGAAGGCTTTACGGAATCCACCACTAACGTACGCTTAACTCCTGTGGAGGTGGAAGATTCCTGACTGGTTCTGCGAATCCGTCTTCCTACATCCGAATCGGAGGGTTTCAGACCGGTTCCCACGATGCCGTCCACCATCAGCCGACAAAGTTGAAGGTTTCTGTGAGGCATTTCGAGTTGGGGTACCATTCATTATTCTGGAAAAGAAGAACAAGAAAAGATTAGTGAATATAAGGAGTGACTTTTCCCAAATCTTTATATTTGTTAAAAACATTGCTTAAGACCTTGTCAAAACTGTGTTAAAGAAAAAAGGTATTGTACAAAAGGGTGGATCATTCCTACCTGTCCTATTTTCAGTTTTAGCCCCTTTATTATCTAGTTTTATATAATAAAGGTTGTAGTAGTGCCTCACGAAGGATACGCTTCACTACAAAATACAAAGAAGCATGAAACATCTCTAAACCCATTAAAAACAGACTTAAAAGAATGGAATTGATAAATATATTAAATAAGCAATTACATCTTGATAAGAAAAGAATTTTATACCAGCTCTTCAGAGGTTTCTTCAAAAGTATGAAGACTATAAGAAACCTATGGAGCTACTCGTAGTTATCAAGCATATATACAATATATACTGTGCATATTGAGACGAGAGCCTATCATCCTCAAGAGAATGGTGGAAACTCTTACCACCTCAAACAAGCGCTAAGTCTAAGTCTTCCTAATACATTGAGGAGCAAAGGCTTAAATCTTTGTTAGTCTATTGAGTAGTGAATAGTGATCCAATTATAATTATACAATGGTCTGACGCAAGTGAAGTTATCGCTGTAGGTTCAATGGTACAGGGTTCGAATATTATTAATATTATCCATGATTTGGCGAAAAAGTGGTAAAAACCACTCCTACCAGGTTGGGAACATTAAAACAAGGTTACAGCAGATGAACATTCCAAATATATTGTTGATAACCAAAATAGAATAAAAGTTATGGAACAGGCAAGTTGAACCCCACACTCGAGTACCCTTCCAATAGGTACAGTTGCGCTCATTAATCGGAGGACACTCTTGATAACAGATAGCGACACCTGGCATATATTTGTTGTGTGTATTACAAACAGTTGTAACATTTTATGAATAAATCTGGGATTTAGCACTGATTGGTTGGTTGACTCATTGCCAAATGTCTTTAGAACACAATTATTTCTATTCATCACTGGTTTACATATTACTAAGGAAACATAAATGAATAATTAAATATAAATTCAAGAAGGGGATATATATTAACAATGAAGTGAATAAAAACTGGTCTTGTAAAAACTAAAGGAAAAAACTTTCGGATGTGATGACAGTATTCATGGTGTTGGCAAGTCTGTCATCCTGAACTGAAGTTTCAATGTATAAAAACAGAGCCGTTGGTAGGCATTATTGCGCCCTAAGCAAATTTTAAATTGATTGATTTATTTATTTACATTTACTATTAAACATAGATTCAGATATTATTTTGTGTTATAACAAAGACAGAACAAAAACCTTATATATATATATATATATATATATATATATATATATATACACACACACACACACACACACACACACACACACACACGGTTTATAAATTTAAAAAAACAATGTTTTGATGCATGATAAATTTTAATAACATTATAAAATTACCAGATTGATGGGTATCTGTAGGTTTCATACGTCACTGCATAGAAAATCTTTCAATTGGCAAATGGACGACAGCTGAATGGATACTCCTGGTATGGCATTGTTATATCCAGAGGAAATGCTATTTCTAGATCAGCAACACTGATATAGTAATAAACAGTCAGTGAGAGAAATATTATTTAGAAAAGAAGAATGTTTTGTACTGAGGCCGTATCATAACTGCATATAATTGTTTTGTATTAATAAGTTCCATGTTACAATTTAAGTGTTGAACCACTGCAGCTGTGACTCTTGGCGGTTTCTCACGTCAAAGGAGAAAATTACAGAAAATAAAACTATTACAGTGATTCATAACAATAAACATAGAGCCATTTAAACGATGATATTTGACAATTTTGCAAAGGTGTTACACATTCATAATTACCATTGTATTTGAGAGATATTTTATACATGAACACAACAAATTTAATATCTTGTCCAGCCATCGTTGTTGTCTATGACTTCCTGCAGTCCATGTGGTACAGAAGCATATTTAATACGCAGCCATGCTATCTAAAAAAGAGGCCATTCACATATTACTCCCTGAAAAGCAGTGACTCACTTGAACTGAAAGCAGAATTCCTGAAAATGCGGCAAGATCTTATTCTGAAGTTTGAGTTTGCAGAGAAAAAATCGAAACATTTTGGGCAAAAGTGGATGGGGAGTATCCTTTGCTTGCTGAAGAGGCAAAGAAAGTGCTGGTGCCTTTTGCGACAAGTTATCGTTGTGAAGCAGACTTTTCAGCAATGATGCTCATAAAGAACAAACTGCGAAATCGGTTGCACAATGAAGGCGATTTACGCTGCCTCTTGAGCAAAACTGAACCCAGAATTCAGGCGTTAGTTCAGCAGAAACAGTTGCATCCCTCGCACTGGACTAGTAGTTGGGGGTAATTTCCATTTAGCGATTAACCAAAAGGGGTAATCACAAAAAGAGTTTGGGAACCGCTGGTGTAGCAGCTTAATGACCATTTTCCAAATTGTTTCCGCATTCCAACAACTCCACCTGACTTTTAACATATCACGTGACACCACATAACGTGATCACAGAGGTGTCAACAGGTTTGGTGACTGAGAATAAGCTCACACTATTCCTGAATCTCATCGAAGCAACTGCAACTACTCTGCAGAATGGATTATCATCACCAAAAAATTACTGAAAGGGGAAGAATCATCGGCATGAAGGAGAGCGGGCTGTCTCCAACGCAAATTGCAAGAGAACTTGGAATTTCTACGAACACTGTTTAGATGTACAGGGTGTTTCACAACCGGTCTACCATACTTTAGGGGGTGATTTGGGGGGGGTGATATCGAGTAAAAAAGTTAATACAACATCGGTGCTATTTTCAACCGTTGCGGAGCTACGGACGTTTTAAGGTGCACGGAAAAAAATAAAGGATCACCTGAAGATCAGGACCCCCAGCCTTCGTTAGTTAGCCTTATAAGGCTGTACGCCCTTGACGATTGGTTAGGTTAAGTCGTGATATTTTCGTTAGTTAGCTTTATAAGGCTAACTAAAGAAGGTTGGGGGCCCTGATCTTCAGGTGATCAAAAATAAACGAGAGTATTAATCTGATGTATTTATTGCTACATTTTATGAGATACACCTTATAAATATTCAAAATGTCCACCTCGGTTTTCAATACACAGCCTTGCTCGTTCCAAACAAAGTCCACTGCCCATTGAATCATTTCGGGGTGTTCTCGTATCTAAGCAGCGGCATCCATAATCCGACACAAGAGTTCCTCTCTCGTTTGTACTTTGGTCTTGTAGATCATCTCTTTCATAAAGCCCCATAAAAAGAAATCTAACGGGATTAGGTCCGGAGATCTCGGGGGCCACGATATTGGACCAGTACGACGAATTCAACGATTCCCGTACCACTGATTCAAGTAATCCGTAACATGACGACCAAAATGTGGTGGTGCTCCATCGTGCTGAAAGAATATCTTGCGCCTTGTCTCCAAGGGAACGTCCTCCATCAAAAGCGGCAATTCGTTCGTCACGAAATTCAGATAAATATCAGCAGTTATTCGTTGTTCCAAAACGAACGGTCCAATCAGCTGATCTCTAATTACACCGCACCAAACATTCACTGAGAATTGATGTTGAAAGTTTCCTTCAACGATACCATGGGGATTATCGACGGACTACAAATGGGAGTTTCATCTATTGTTAATTCCATCCCGAATGAATTGTGCTTCATCACTAAACAGTATGCGATTAAGAATTTGGTGGTGCATAACCATCCACTGGCAAAATTGAACATGTTTATCGTAGTCATCCGGTTGAAGAGCTTGCACACGTTGCAAATGATAGGGATACAAACCCTCATCATGTATGGTTCACCAATCACCATACACGCGGTGCGGATTCACCAATTCGTCTAGAAATCCTTCGAACACAAGTAGTTGGGCTACGTTGTACTAGGTCCAGTATGTGCTCCTCCACAGCAACGGGCCGTCGTGCTACATGTTCTTGGTTACGTGGAACAATTGTCCCTGTTTCTTTTAATCTCTGGTGTGTGTCACTAAACACTTGGCTGTTCGCTGTTCGGTATTCGGCGGCTCGGAAAACGTATTCGATATTCCTCAACTGCCGCTCTACTGTTACCATCACAGAATCCATAAATGAAATGGATATCAGTGTATTCAGCGGGTGTGAACTGTTGATTCATTTTGATTGTTCACCTTAGCGCAACACAATAGCTCGTACCACAGATCAGAACCAACTAGGAGAAAAAACTGAGGATTATAGTGGTAACTTCGTTAACCGAGACTACCACCAGTGCTGCCATCTATCGAATTACACATAGTAGGGATTTGTTGTTTGCACATCTTAACTAGCACCTCTGTTGTATTAACTTTTTACTCGATATCACCCCCACAAATCACCCCCTAAAGTATGGAAGACCGCGTGTGAAACACTCTATATGGTTGAAGAGGTGGCAAGAGGAAGGGAATTTACGAGATCACCGCAGAACGGGGAAACCTCGACTGACAACTGCTGCGGATGATCGGAGGATCTGCGATGTTGCCGAAGCCCATCCCTTTACCAATGATGTTGCCATAAGGGAACAATTGCAGCTTGATGTTTCGGCAATGACAGTAAGGCGGCGGCTACATGAAGCTGGGTTACACCATCGGATCCCGGCTATCAAGAAGTTAAATCAGCAATATCGAGAAAATAGACTTTGATTTGCTCAGCAACATGTTGACAAAAGACTTGACTTTTGCAGCCGAGTGATATTTACCGACGAAAAAACTTTTACTCCACATCCCATGACCGTCTTCATTGTTGGAGGAGGAATAATACTCGATATGCTCAAGAGCACATCTGTGAGGAAGCACGTAGCGGTCATGTCATCTGTAACATGTGGGGATGGATTCATTGAGAGCTCATCAAAATAGAAGGGAGGTTTACTGCAGACCAGTACATATAAATTTTCAGAGGTTATGCTTCCTTCTGTGCGTGCATATGCTCTGCCATTTCCTGAGTGAATCATTTTTATGCAAGACAGGTCCCCAATTCACACAGCACGGATCGCCACACGCTGGTTTTCTGGGCAAAGAAATATCGACCTTTTGGATTGGCCAAGTAATGGTTGTGATATGAATCCCATCGAGAATATATGGGCCAATATTGTAAATGTGGGGGAACCAGCGGAGGAACGAACAACGGACCAGCTTTTACAACACACATTTAGTGAGTGGGAGGTGCTGAGGAGGAATCAACAGCTGGTATATAATCATGTTGCTTCTGTACCACATGAACTGCAGGAAGTCATAGACAACAACGATGGCTGGACAAGATATTAAATTTGTTGTGTTCATGTATAAAATATCTCTCAAATACAATGATAATTATGAATGTGTAACACCTTTGCAAAATTGTCAAATATCATCGTTTAAATGGCTCTATGTTTATTGTTATGAATCACTGTAATAGTTTTATTTTCTGTAATTTTCTCCTTTGACGTGAGAAACCGCCAAGAGTCACAGATGCAGTGGTTCAACACTTAAATTGTAACATGGAACTTATTAGTACAAAATTATATGCATTTATGCTGTTGCCTCAATACAAAACATTCTTCGTTTCTAAATAATATTTCTCTCACTGACTTTTATTACTATATCAGTGTTATTGATCTGGAAATAGCATTTGCTCTGGATATAATGCCATACCAGTAGTACCCATACAGCTGTTGTCCATTCGCCAATTGAAAGATATTCTAAGCAGTGAGTTATGAAACCTACAGATACCCATCAATCTGGTAATTTTATAATGTTATTAAAATTTAAAATACATCAAAACATCGTTTTTTCATTCATAAACTGCCGATATATATATATATATATATATATATATATATATATATATATCAGGTTTTTGTTCTGTCTTTGCTATAACACAAAATAATATCTGAATCTATGTTTTATATTAAATGTAAATAGATAAATAAATAAATGAATCAATTTGGAATTTGTTTAGGGCGCAATAATACCTACCAACGGCTCTGTTTTTATACATTGAAACTTCAGTTCAGGATGACAGACTTCTTGCCAATACCATGAACACTAGGGTGTTTCATAAATTAAAAGTTTGGAAATATTTTAATCCACATGGATCCCCTTGTTCCATTTGCTGAGGAGACTGATAAACCGAAGTATTAATTCAATAGTTTAAAGTTTACGGGTCCCCAGTTTGATGCTCTGGCAGATCATAAACGGAAAAATTAAAAAAAAATCTGTCAATGAATTTTTATTCAACAAACGAGTACCATTTCACTACACATTTTCACAAAGATACAAAAAACATAACCACTTCTTGCGAATCATTTGTCCATGAAATCCTTCTTGGTTTTATTCGGGTATTTCGCCCTAAGCTGCATCACAGTTTTGAGCAAATACTGCTTCTGCTCTTCGTTCTTCGTCAGAGAACAGTTGAACTCTTTGGTGAGCGCGATGGCTCTTTCGGCCCGATCGTTGACGACAGAGATTTTGTTAACAGTTGCCGCTGCTTGCTTGAAGCCCTCTACTTCAGTCCACTCGGCAACTGGCTTTTTCAAGAATTCTGTGTCCAAGTCGAATGCATGGAAAAAGCCATCGTCTTTCCTGTCACGAACTCCGCCAGGTGTTTCGAGGCAAGATTCCTGACGTTCTTCCTTGGGGTCGCTTGAGTTCCTTTTTCGATGCGGGCTTACCCAAACTGACGACCATCTGAGCCTTTTCTTCATCTGCCACATCTGCGTCGAAGAACGCCATGGCAATAAGAGTCTCAGAGATGTACCATAGGTGTCGAGACATGGCTTCTTGCGCAGCGTTAACACACGAATATCCCGACATGGCAAAGGCTTCCGCGTCACGCAGAAATTCCAGATCAACTGCGGCAGCCTTGCTTGAGGTTGCAGCACGAGTCCAACCTCGGATGTAGACGAGGGACATGAAGAGACCTACGGCTGTCAGAGCTTCCAACTCGTGACTCGACATCTTGAACTGCTTCTTCAGTAGAATTACTTTCAAGGAGTAGATGGCTATCGCCATCCATCGAGCGTGATGGTAAGCGCCAGGGGCTCTGAGAGGGAAATCCACCACTTTTGCTTCTCCCAGAAGATGAGAACCAACTGTAGCAGTTCCTTGTAGTCATCGCGCTGATGCGACGTGCTCACCATCCCTCTCACCAGCAGGACTGACTTCTCCCTCAGTTCCCTCATAGAGTCATTGACTTGATCTCCTTCGCTATTGCCTCCTTGAACATCGCCTCCTTCACTCGGAAGGACTCTGCTTTATGTGACTTGTGCTTCACAAGCCGGTCGTATTCCTTGAGAAGGGATTCTCTCCTCAAGGCCGAATCTCGACGCATCATGGGGATTCTCGCTCTCTCCCAAAATATGAGACAGGCATCCAGGCACAGGTTCAGGCATTTAGTACGTCCAAATTTTTGCTCCTTTTGGTGGTAAAAGTACTTTTTGAGTACTTGCAACTGAGTTGGAAGGCCACTTGATGTGATGTTCGCATCCGTCTGGCCAATAAGAAACACTTCTGTTTTCGCTCTGGTAGACACCTGGAAAAGAAACAAACTAAATAATTCCACAGAAATAATTTCACATCGTAATTAATTTCATTAATTAAATAAAGAAAAGCAGTAACTGGGACTCGAACCAGTGTCATAGCCGTTTGGCGGCATCGCTCAAGTCGGCGTACACAGCACGCTATCCACTACACCATCTAGGGAGTGGATAGCGTGCTGTGTACGCCGACTTGAGCGATGCCGCCAAACGGCTATGACACTGGTTCGAGTCCCAGTTACTGCTTTTCTTTATTTATAAAACTGATACGTGTACACTACGTTCTCTTTGACAATTCATTAATTAAATAAATTTCAATACCGCAGTAAAATTACATTAATTAGTATCATAAATAATTACCAGCTTAGTTGTCCAATATGCAACAGACTAATTAATTTCATGTAATATTAATAATAAATATCACTACCACAGTAAAATGACAGAAATTAAATAATAATAAATTTCAATACCACAGTAAAATGAGATAATTAGTAGCATATATAATTACCTCCATAGTTGTCCAATAGGCTATACAACACGAACCGCTCAAGTGACGAAGAAAACCGTCTTCACTGCAGGCAGGCGAGAAATGAACTGACAAAAAGTCGTCAAAGTTGGGGACCTCTAAATGCAGCGCGATCTGGTTCAAACTTGCACAAACGTGTTTTCTTGTTCTTTAGAATATGGAGAAACGTGTGGATTAAAACTCCAAGCTCATTTTTATTTTACCCTATAGGTATGAAACACCCTAATGAACACTGTCATCTCGTCCTAAGGTTTTTCTTTTTAGTTTTTACAAAACCATTTTTTATTCACTTCATTGTTAATATATATATATATATATCCCCTTCTTGAATTTATATTCAATTATTCATTTATGTTTCCTTACATCCTTAGTAATATGTAAACCAGAGTGATGAATGGAAATAATTATGTTCTAAAGACGTTTGGCAATGAGTCAACCAACCAATCAGTGCTAAACCCCGGAGTCATTCATAAAATGTTACAACCGTTTGTAGTACACACAACAAATATATGCCAGGCGTCGCTCTCTGTTCTCAAGAGTGTCCTACGAATAATGAGCGCAACTGTACGTGTTTCACGACCAGAGGGAAATTCAAGAAAGGTTTTGAACAAGGATGAACGCAGGAATTTTTTAAAGTTTGGTCCATCAAACCTAAAGGAAGGGTAGTTATGTGTTATGTTGAAGACTTAAATCGTGAAAAAATTGAGGGTGGTTTATATGACGAAGAAAGGCAGAAGGTTACGTTGAATTTAGGAAAAAGTCGTTTAAAACTGAAAAGAATCTTTGGAAGCAAAGGTTCAGGGAAGTGAAAAATGTACTTGGTAAATGGCTTGGTTACCCAGAGAGTTTCAACTCCTATATAAAAGATAGTGCAATAGTGAGACTAATAGTATACATCATGTCTTCTGACCAGTTCTACGTCGTACTACCCTCCTCAGCCTCTCTGGCACGTATCCCGACAATACTCTGGCCAACGTTACAACAGATCTGCATAGGCCTATCGATTTGGAACGTGAGTCATACGAGGTGGAATTGTGTGAATTTCAACTGAATGCCAAGCTTTTAAGCATTGAGGAGAAACAAATCGTTTTTATGGTCTTAGAAAACGCAATGAAGTTGAGAAAGCGGGTGTAGTAAAGGATAAAATCATGCGTTCAGCACGGAACGGAGGTATACAGTACTACAACACCGAAATAACACCAGACCCTGATCATTATGACAGACCTTAACAAGAGCTTGGATAAATCTAAACTTATAAATGATTTAGTTTTCTAAAATCATAAGCGTAGCATGGATTACAGGATCGGAACATGCTCTATTGTTTAGATCGGAGTCGAAAAGAAATATCAGGGCCATAAAAGTGTTTAAGATTCTGCCTAATGGAAGATACAATTTTGCTTCCAAAGAGATACTTTTCACGAGTTGCAAGATCATAAGGCTAGCTTATTATACCACCTAAAATTGGAAAGTCTGCTAGACAGACCTCCTATGTGCTACATTTACAGCAATATCGTGGAACATCTGTTTATGTGGGACAATCAGGTGCGCTGCTATGCATTGTGCCTATACCTGATCATGGAGTCATGGAGGAAAGAGTTTGGGCATAAAATATAACCCCCATTATGTCAAAGTTCCTTCTAATCTACTAAACAGTATTGTAATACGCTACCCAGACTTATGAGCGCAGGACAAATGAGCGCCGACAAATGAGCGCCGACAATTGAGTGCCAAGACAGTTAAGCGCAAGACAAATGAGCGCAAAACAATAACCTAACCTAACCTAAATACATTATTTTTAATATCCTTAATAAATATTGTTTTTTTTAACATCCTTAATAAATATTTGTTCAGGCTCATTTTGTTTCTTTTACTCAGTTTTTATTTGCTTGCTCTCGCTCAATTGTTTTGCGCTCTTTTATTTTTGCGCAAAACAATAACCTAACCTAACCTTTTATCCAATTTTTATTTGCTTGCTCTCGCTCAATTGTTTTGCGCTCTTTTGTTTTTGCGCAACCTATTTGCTTGCTCTCGCTCAATTGTTTTTGCGCAAAACAATAACCTAACCTAACCTAACCTTTTATCCAGTTTTTATTTGCTTGCTCTCACTCAATTGTTTTACGCTCTTTTGTTTTTGCGCAGAACAATAACCTAACCTAACTACATTATTTTTAACATCCTTAATAAATACTGTTTTTTTAACATCCTTGATAAATATTGTTCAAGCTTATTTTGTTTTTTTTATCCAGTTTTTATTTGCTTGCTCTCGCTCAATTGTTTTGCGCTCTTTTGTTTTTGCGCTCAATTGTCTTGGCGCTCTATTGTCTTGCGCTTAATTGTCTTGGCGTTGAATTGTCGGCGCTCATTTGTCCTGCGCCCAATTGTCGTGTCACGTTGTAATACATATAAGAACGGTTATAGGCAAAAACTATCTATTCCGTTGTGAAAGCTTAACAGGCTTCACTTTCGGCGTGTTGCAGTATGATGCAAGTATTTAGTCGTGTACCGTGATGTGAGATACCAACGCGGTAATGGACTCGGTTCGATCTTTTCTTCTGTTCTACGAATGGCTATCCCCTTACTAAAGAGTGGTGCCAAATACCTCTGTCGGAAGATTCTACAATCAAGTATTAACATGATTGAAGATGTGATGGCTGGTATCAAGCCTAAAGAAGGTTTGAAAAGACAATTACGTCGTACAAGGAATGAGAGTATTGTTGACACTAAAAACATTCTGAAAAGGAGAATGCCATGAGAGTTTCAGGCAAATATAAAAAAATAATCATTCAAGTTTGAAAATTTTAACTTGAAGAGTATATAATTGATGGTGAATGGCGACACCCTCGGTAGAGCCCTAGGGACGGAATACTTTACACGTGATGAGATTTCATTGTGATCACGAGCCTTCTACAATTTATTTCTTGGTAGAAACGGATGTAACGATGTTGGAATAGGGGTATCAGTAGATGACTATATAAACATAACCACTGTCTACGCCAGAGCTTTCCAAACTTTTAACGTTGGCGACAAACTATTTAAGCATAACAATTTTCACGACACATTAATTAATTTTTGTTATCAAATATCAAATATCAGATAATTTTTCAGTAGGTGGTTTATCTTGTAGCCGATTTTGTTGATAGAAAAATCAAAATTTTCAAAATACAAAAAACACTAATGTGTCGCGACACACCAGTTTGGAAAGCTCTGGTCTACGCCTTCGACATTTCGGCTAACCACTGCTCGGACGCTAAGACACACTTAAATCCCCTAAAACAGGGACATTTGGCATTGAAAATAGAATTTAGCAAACCCTTAACTGATCCTATTAATGTACTACACTATCTAGAATCCCAAGGCCTGATTGAAATCGGTTTAGATTGGTGATAACGGATTTGGATGAACTCACAATTTATTGGGTTATGAAGATGAAGTCCTTTACGCGAAAAACTTTAATAGGTACATACACAAAAGATAAAATATTAAGTCCAACAAAAAGGATCCGTCGGTTTTATACTTAATACCGGTTTCAGAAGGAAACAGCAAATGTACTACTATGATTCGCTTCGGATGTCATGACCCGAGTATCGGGAAATTCTTAAAACAATTGCAAATGCCTACCATTATATCGAATCCCTATAAGCATCAGAGTGTTTACAGTAATATATATGGCCAGTACTATTTGATGTCTTTGATGTACATATGTAGAGGCTTTTCGGAGCTATTGAAGAATAGGGACCTCAGCCTTCTTTAGTTAGGCTTATAAGGGTAACTAAAAAAAATATCACGACCTAACCTGACCAATCGTTAGGTTAAATGTACGCCCTTGGCGATTGGTTAGGTTAGGTCATGATATTTTCGTTAGTAAGCCTTATAAAGCTAACTAAAGAAGGCTGGGGTCCCTATTCTTCAATAGCTCCGGCTTTTCTTACGAGGACTTTTGGAAATTTTTAGCAAATGCTATTCACGCCTGATTGATGAATTTGTATGTAATCAAGTAAATTATCTCTTCCTATTTGTCACTAAAAACCATTGTATAATGTTGCAAGAATGAAGGGTTTTTATTAATAATTCTTATGTACCTCATAAATTCTGGACAAAGTTATTAATTTTAAGATTATAACTGTAAAAGTGTAATTCTTATATTTGTATTCTGTGCATGAATTAGCTAATGTATCCTTTTAAAATATATATGTACTCCATTATAACTTTTTCTAATTTAATAAACAAGGACAAGGAACGGATGAACGAACGACGGAATGCGCGTCGCTTCGCCTCAGGGCTAACGGACAAAAAAATGGATATGGGGGTGGATGGTATTAATGATTAACGACGAAATAAGGGTTAATATGTTTTAAATAACATGGGCTGGACCTGTAAATCAAAATAATTTTTTGTGAGGTAGTTTTAGTCGCTTTATTCAAATTTGTCACTCATTTTTGTGCAAACTATTGTAGAAAATAATAATAATAATAATATAAAATATATATATATATATTTAGTGTATTTGTAGTCGGGGGGAGGGTAATATGTTTTAAATGACATGGGCTGGACCTCTAAATCAAAATAACTTTTTATGAGGTAGTTTTAGTCGCTTATATTCAAATTTGTCATTCATTTTTTTGTGCAAACAATTGTAGAAAATAATAATAATAATATATATATATTTAGTGTATTTGTAGTCGGGGGTTTAATATGTTTTGAATGACATGGGCTGGACCTGTAAATCAAAATAACTTTATATGAGGTAGTTTTAGTCGCTTTATTCAAATTTGTCACCCATTTTTTGTGCAAACTATTGTAGAAAATAATATATAATATATAATATATATATATATATATAATATATATATATATATTTAGTGTATTTGTAGTCGGGGGTAGTATGACGTCATGTTACTCTGCGACTTAATTAGTTTGTTGGTTTCTGTTCTAGCTATCTTTTTCTAATTGGATTCAGTTTGGTGGTGTTTTTGATGGAATTATGACGTGCCGTTCGTGTGGTTTCGACTTTGAGAACTTGATTCGTCATGTGCCCTAGATGAAGATAAAGCATTGGATGTTTTTATCAATTAATTTTTATCAATTTATTCAATTAATTGAATGCTCGGTTAGGTTAATTGAATGCCGGTTAGGCCAACTGTACGCCCTTGATGATTGGTTAGGCTAAGTCGTGATATCTTCGTTAGTTTAAACGAAAATGACGAGAGCAAACTTTTCTGGTTAATTTTGAGGTGCTTCGCACGTTTCCTGTGGTAATGCGTCGTTTACGAGATCTCGTAACATGAACATGTTAGGTTATGCGTTATTATATAAAATGTAGTCAAAAATACATTTTTCAAGTGTATTTTGGTGTGCTTTGTTCGAATATACCTTCATTTCTTGTGTAAATGAACAGAAATACAGTTGTCATTGCATGGCCCAAACACGTATTTATGTTCATTTGCACAAGAAATGAAGGTTATATTTGAACAGAGCACACCAAAATACACTAGAAAAATGTATTTGTGATTTCAACTTCAGGCCATGTCATTTGCGACATAATTACCGAAATAAGCGCAAAAACGGATAACGGGGATGAACTGTACTGTAAAAAACACCATATTATTAGGAAAGGCTACTCAGTTTTATATATATACTTGATTATCTCTCTCTTTCTATCTGGAGCAACAAGCTTGACTTTCATTAGAATGAACAATTCGGGCAGAAGCAAAACCAAGGTAAAAGGTTATATATATATATATATATATGTGTGTGTGTGTGTGTGTGTATATATATATATATATATATATATATATATATATATATATATATATATATATATATATAGTGACAGAGGAACATCTTCTCGGAACTCAACTGAAAATTCCGTACCTGAAAGGACCTAACGGAAAATTCCTCACATGGCCTACAAAAATTCCAAAGACGTAGGCAAGCAACAGCCCACGAAGGGACGTTTATTTTTATTTTTGTTTCTCGTCATTCCCGCCAAAAACATAGGCGTCCTTTCAGCCGTTAACTTCAGAGCCCATATAAGTGCGAGTTCACTTCACCCTCACTTGACCCTCTTCTCGCACTTCACGCCACATCTCGCTCTCAGCTCCTTCGTCAGTAATGCCACTCGATCACAGCCAGCTGCCGTCCATCAAACATCAATCTGAGCATACACGAAGTAACTCATCACTTGAGGGGTCTCCTCGCTAGAAGCAACATTACTTCTGCAAGAGTCCTACTAGCATCATCCTTCTGGTCCGAGCTTCACTTATCCTTCACCACGGCTCGATCGGCGAAGCTTCATTTCCTTACAACAACATCTCGTCACGCAGTTTACGCCAGCAGGCCTTTCCGTCTTCAGAGTCACCTTCGTCAAAATCCTAGGTCTATAAACCTCTCGTAGGCCACTGGCACTTGGACTACAGTGTTTTGTTACGTCGTGATGTAGTGTTTGTTTTCAACGCTTATAATGTCTACAAACTCTGCCTAATCGAGTAAGCCCTCTTCAAAGTGTCTTCAATACCGTTCAATTTAACTCACCCGTTATGACCGCAGTAGGCCTATTCAATTATTGTACCAGTACCATATTTTGTATCACCTTGTTATTTTGTTAATTCATATAATTTACTTGTATAATTACTTATTGCTTGTATAATTACTTATTCCTCCATTACCCAGAGTACTGTTTCTTGTCACTGTTGTAGCACTTAACTCTTATACTGTAGAAACCATTTCTTATTGCTAATAACAATGGTTGACAAAATCGAACTTTTTTTTTATCAAAGATGTATACACACTTTTCTAGACCAGCTTTGTACGCTGATTCCAAATCTGTTTTCTGTTTTCCTCTAGCACATTTGTTAATCCCTCCGTCTATGGCCTTGGTTGGTTCGAAGTTGACGGGGGTTTTGGTTAGGTGGCAGCAACGGATTTGTTACTCTGGTACGGTATAGGAAATCGCAGAAGTTCCTCTTATACTACTCTCCGATTTCTTCTTGTGGTGGATTGGAGGATTCTGTGAGGCTTACTAAGTTCTCTGAAGGTTCCCCGATTCTTCTTATAACGTATCAGGAAATTATTTTTCTCTATTTAAGACTAAGTTCTCTGAAGAGAGCAAGGCTCGAAGGAGAAGATAAAGACTTTTTCTTACGGTAATTTACTGCTAAAATGTTACAGGTAATGCTCAGTCTCTAAGTTAGATCAGTCTAGTCAGAATAATAATTGGAGAAATTTTATGGGCTTTTATATTGAATTTTTTTACTGACATCGTTATTATTTAATGCTGATCTGTTTTTTGTTTTTTATTCTCAATAGGCTGATTTACTTTGCAAAACGCTTAAAGACAAAGCAAATATTTTTGCTGTATCAATGTCTAGACTGCTAAGCAAGAGGAAGCCATATTTTTATTTTAAACCGCATACTGACAGATCTGATATTATCATGATCTGCCGAGTTAACTAAAAATAGAAACTGAAATATGCCTTCCCATCACGAATTACGAACAAACATGCACATGGGCGAAAATTAAAGGCTTAAGATTAAAAATTAAACGTTAAGCAGGACATGACCTCATCTTTTACAACGAAGAGAGAATGTATATAGGAAATGAACAAGATTACATTAATAAGCTAAGTCTACGAAAATGATTAAGTTGTTTAAAAAGAAATAATTCACCAATTATAAAACAGAAAGCAAATCAAATTTTGTATCCAAACTCGTGTCAGCGTTATATGATTTTGGACTTGATATGTCAAAATGAATATATGAATAAGAATATAAGGATTATATAAATATACGAAGTATACGAATGAACATAAGAATTATATGAATGAATATAAGAATTATATGAATGTAGGAATTATTGTTTATTTTTACACATCTAGTTATCGAAATATGACTGGTGTTAATTTCAGCACAATTTATCGTAAAAGTACAACTTTATTCATAAAAAGAAATGTACACCAACCTAAAAACGTTGCGAGTACGATTTTCTTTTGTAAACCTTGTCCGGATCGTCGCGGTACAACATCCAGCAGTAGTCTGCCACCATACTTTCGTTCCAGAAACCTTGGTAGCGATTTTCCATTGACTGGATATCTTGATGGAAGCGTTCCCCCTAGTCGTCACTCACCGCGCCAAGGTTTTTGGGAAAGAAATCTAGATGCGAGTGTAAAAAAATGTATTTTCAAGGACATGCGACAGCCCATTTCTTGATATGCATCGAGCAGTTTCTGAACTCCATCTTTGCATGCGGGATACTTGTGGTTACCCAAGAAGTTTTCACAAATCCATTTGAAAGCCTGACATGCTTTTAGTTCTAAGGCATTGAGGCTTTCTTCAAAGCCTTCATCCTGCAGAATTTCCCTGATTTGGGCCCCACAAAGATTCCCTCCTTCAATTCGCGGCACTGATGTTTGCAAATTTCTCAACCAGGTATCGAAGCCCTCTCGAATTCGCCTTACCCATCGCTTTCACAAAATTTTTCATTAAGTCGAGCTTAATGTGGAGAGATGGCAGGAAAATCTTCTTTGGATCAACTAAAGAAACACACTGGACACTGCCCGTTCCTGGCTCGTATGTGCTTCTTTGATGCCAGTCACGTCTGATGTAATGATCCGCGGTAGCACGGCTGTCCCATAGGCATAGGAAACAACAGAATTTCGTGAACCCTCCTTGCATGCCCATTGCCCATTAACATACCAATGACTTTGAGATCACCACAGATATTCCATTGATGAGTGCTGTATTGGATTGCTTCGAGTAGTATATTCATGTTACCCTAATATACGTACGTCTTCTTTAGATGAACGGAGTGGGCGATCGGGATGGACGGCTTTAAGTTCCCGTTATGCAGGAGAACCGCTTTCAAGCTTCGCTGTGAGGAATCAATGAAGAGGCGCCACTCAGATGGTGTGTGTACCTGTGACAAGTTCTCGAAAAGTCCAATGATATCATGACAATAGCAGAACGGACTGTCTACTGTAAAGAATGTCGATGGTGACACACTCGGACGTTCTTCTCAAGTAAATGTTTCTGCTTGATTCTCGAGGAGAGACGTTCTGACTTCTCTTTGGAGAGGGCTAAGTCTCTAATGAGGTCATTCAACTCGTTTTGGGTAAGCCTCTCCGGCTCCATTGCTCTTCGTCAGGTGTGTAGTCAAGATCGCCCGAAGATCCCGCATCTCCGCCAATCGCACCTTCGTCGGATTCCCTTTCGTCTTCTAAAGAATCGAGTCCATGCTGTGGAGGTACCGGAATCGGCATCGTGGCATCGTGAGGGATCGGTCTGATTGCGGAGTCTACGTTTGGATAAACGATGTTATGCTTTTCTTCACGGAGAATGCAGTTATGTTAACATTGCAAAAGTAACAATCGCCATAATGGTCTATCGGCTCCCTCCATATCATGGGTATAGCGAACGGCATCGACTTTTTCCTTTGGTTCAACAGTCACGTAATCCATTCGAACAAACGGTACAGATAACATGTGGCACCCACGCCTTATCTTGGTCGCCTAGTGGACAGCCGAAGTATAACCTGTAAGTTTTCCGAAGATCCATCGTGATTGTACGCCGTTGTGATTTAGTCGCGAACGAGCCGCACACGTAACAGAAATTGTCGGGGTGATTTTTACACTTTCGAAGCATGATGATCGATGAGTGGGTTGATGTAAATCACCTAAAAAATAAAATGTGTAAGTGGGCGACACAAAACAAAACACAACACACAACTAGACATGTGACTGTTACGCCAAAGAATAAAAGGGTGTACATGTGCAACGTTTGCAAATTTGTGGCCAGAACTGCTCTCACCTAAAATACCACAAGACAACCTGCGGAAAGCCTAAGTTGAAACGACAAAATGCCATACACGAGGGTACAGAAACGGTAAAGCAAAAACCTACACCTAAGCTGCAACGACAAAATACTCCGCTACATGTATAAAGGACGCATATTATAATATATTGTATATATAGTATTAATATTATATTATATATAGTTATATGCATATATATATATTATTAATTATATAAAGGACGTATATTATATACAGTATATATTATATTTATTTTATATATTATGATCGGTCTCATCTCGAAAACTAGACGTGCTAGAGGAAAACCGAAAACAGATTTGGAATCAGCATCCCAACAGCTATCTAGCCCATCCATAATTATATCTGGTGAAAAATACTTGTTGGCCAGTGTAATCAGTCATCGTAATATTGCACAATTACCGTATACATAGTTGTTAATCACTGTGAACAAAAAATTATTTTAGTTTTCTAATTAAACAAAAAACCACAACGTCATTTCTATCCCCTTATTAAATACTGTTTTGGTTAGCTGAACGGCCAAACTGGTGACCTTATAACATTTCTATTTATTTATTATAGGAGCCATATAATAGGCCTCTCTCTCTCTCTCTCTCTCTCTCTCTCTCTCTCTCTCTCTCTCTCTCTCTCTCTCTCTCTCTCTCTATATATATATATATATATATATATACATATATATATATACATATATATAGTATATAACTGTAGTTCAGGATCGACCTGAGGTCGACCCATCTGCGGTATCCCACCTCATTCGCGGGATTTGGTGGAGGAGGGAATTGGTTCCTGCTCTCGTCCTGCCCTCCTAGCCAGCCATGCGTAGGTGGTCAGGGACTTTGCATAAGAATCTGTGCAGCTGGTTCTTTAAATTATTCTGGGTGGTATGCCGTATTCTCAGGGTATTTTCATGGACTCCCTGTCTCATCGCAGCTCCGAGATTACAGAATATGCGTCTTCTCTCACTCCAATGTGCTTCTATTTCATTTCTTAGGTTTATCATTTATGACACAACTCTCGAGTCTTTATCTATCGTTTCCTCTATCTTAAAAGTAAAACTCCTTTGCATGGTTTCTGTCTGCAATGTCTCGCTTTCTGAATGCCCTTGAGAATATTGAGCAATATTGAGTTATTGGTAGGATTAAACTCTTTCATAACTTTAACATGTTTGCTTTTCTGCTGTGGAAGCGACTTCAGATAATTTTCATTACTTGTTCTAGCTATTATAATTTTAATTTTATAGTGCTCGCTGAATTCTGCATCCAATGACATTATTACTCCACTCGTGGGTTTGGTGTTATCTGTTTGGTTTGCAGAGTTTTGTATCTTTTATTCTGTAACATCTTGCTTTTTCCATCTTAAAAGCTGAAATTTTTCTTCATTGAACTTTATATTGTTCTCTTCCGCCTACTTTGAATAATGTTTCAATTTCATTTTTTAATTTATCTGTCACCTTCGTTTGATATTTCTTTGCATATCTTTGCGAAACACGATATGATACTCTCATTAATATCTGCATCACTGTCTGCACTCATTATTATAAACAGCAAGGGAGCTAATACTGTGCCTTGGGGGACAGCGCTCACGATTTCTAATACTTCAAATTTGGCTCTATTTACTACTACTATTCTTTGTGTTCTCTGGATCAAAATTAAATATCCATCGTCCCAACTTTCCAGTAATTTCTGTATTTTTATGTTTGTGTGCTATAATTTCAGGATCATATTTCTCGAAAGCTTTAAAGAAATAGTAATACTACATCTATGTTTTGTCCTCGACACAATGTTTCCAGTATTTTCTCTCTGGTGGTCTAATAACTGTAATAGGCATGATCTTCCAGCCCTGAAGCCATGTTCATTCGGAATTAATAAATTCTTTTTTTGGAGGAAGCAAGCAGTTTTGCCCCTAATTACGCGTTCGAAGCCCTTTATAAGGTGTGAAGTGAGAGCTACTGGCCGAAAATTCCTAGGCATAAGGGGCAATGTTCACGTTCAAATTTAATGGAGATGAAATTTGTCTTGTGTCGAGTGATTTTCTCTATTGTAAGTATAGAGGCTTGGCAATATTCTCTTTCCATTTCTTCAGAAACGTAGCATTACATGTGTCTGCCCTAGTGCTGAATTTTTTCGTATTTGTAATGGACCCTTAATTACGTCTCCTTCCAAGAACTCTAAATCTATTAATAGATTCGTGTCCGAACTTGTTTTTGGCTGATTTGTATCTGTGTCAAAGAATTCATCTGGATTTTCTACTTTTTTCTCGGACTTAGAGGTGTTAAACACAGAGTTAAATTACTCCTTAAGCAGTTCACTTATTTTTTCTGTCATTTGTGGATTCGGTTGTCCTATCTTTTAACGGATCAATACTCTTTTTACACCGCATTTCTTTCTCTAGTTTGAGTCTCCTTGCTTCAGTTCTGCATCTCTGCAGATTTTTTACGGTTTGTTTCCGTTCTCTAAATAGTGTCCTGATTTTTCTTTCTAGCTTGCTACGATTTCTTTCTTGTCTCTTCGGAGATTGGTTCAGCAATATGGGTTCGATTTAGTTTTCTGTTATACTCGTAGATAATAATTCTTCTGGGGCCCTCTCACGATGTAGCAATTCCCAATTTATTTTCTTTAAATCTCCATTTAAATTTTCCCAATCTACTTTCTTTGAATTCGTATATAAACTCTTTTGAATGTGTTGTTGGTCCATTGGTTGCTGACTTTAATGTTGGGATTGCAAAAATGGGAATTTATTAATAATACAAAATAGTAAAATTTTTAACATATTTGAAAAACAAAAGTTCGTTAGGTTATAAATGCTAAATAGACCAAAGTAAATCCCAGAAAAGGCTACGTGGCTGCGCGCATGAAACTACGAACAGGTTTCAACGTGTTCTTACTTGTAAGTGTGGCATATATATTTAGCCAATGAGGTATGAGAATATCAGTTACGTGATGCTACACCAAAAGTTCGTCCAATCCTGTATTCATAAACAATTTCAGTGTTTAAATACTTGATATATATATAATTAAATAATTTATTATTGTTAAATAAGTAACATAAGTTAGTTAAATAATATCAAACAGTTAAGAAATTTGTAAAATTCATGATATAAGGCATTTTAAAATTATTTTCAAGTTCCAGGATCAAATGGAAAAAGAGTAAAAGAGTGTTTTCCCATTGCGAGATGAAAATTTGAACTGCAGATGGGAGAAAGAGAGCGCAGCGCAGATCGAGAGTCATTCAGTGAGTGGAGAAGAGTTTGTCATAGAGAGTGGGTCGTACACAGTCTATCAGAAGATCGCGTTTTTCCCCTCCCATATCATTTTCATTTTAATATTTCCACTCGTGCCCGTGGGGAATGGGGGCTCGCTCGTAAAATGAACTTAGACCAGTAAAGTAAAATTTCATTTTCCCTGTGGCCGTAGTAAAGAAAATTTCTTTTCGGCCCTAGGCTTTTATTCATGTCACGCGCAAGGCCTATCCCGTTTCTTTAGGCCTACTTGATTTCCGTCAAAGTTTATCCTCATTTATTAATTGTATAACGTAAGTGTAATTTAATTTAACCTGTGAGAAACAAGATTAAAAGTATAAAAACTTAATAGTGTTTTACAACAACAGTAAAATGAAAATTTGAAAAGTATAGGGTGTCCATAAATGATTACCCTGATTAAAGCATGCTATAATTTTTAAATAAACACTCGTATTCAAACACAGTTTTAATTATAAGTAGATAAACATACAAAGTTTTGATACATAGTTAATGAACTTAATAAGCTTCCACATGTGCACCCCTAGTGGCACGTAAAATGTCTAAACGGTATTCACACTCACACCACACATTTTCCAACATTTGTGGGTTAACTGTTGCAATTGCATCCGTAATGCGTTCTCGCAATGTCCTGATATCTGGAACAACTGTTGCATAAACCAAATCTTTAACATGACCCCAGAGAAAGAAATCCAGCGGGGTAACGTCTGGTGATCTTGGGGGCCATGCAGTGGCGTAGCTAGAGTTTGTGCCGCCCGGGGAGGTCCTTGAGTTTGCCGCCACCCTGAAACACAACACAATACACATAACAAACATACTTAAACAAAAAGTGAAAACGACGTATAGAAAAAACCTGTGGAAAATATTAGGACAACATGTTTACTTCTGAAGTGAAAAATTAACTACAACATTCTACAGTTATTTTTCTTGCTTTTCTGTTAGCAAAATCTTCGATGACATTGTCGAAGTCTATTTCGTCTGTCAATTGTTGTTCTATAGACAGTATGGCAAGATTTCTCAACCGCAAGGTGCTCATAGTAGATCTTAGGTAATTCTTTATCAGTTTTAGTTTAGAAAAACTCCTCTCACAGCTAGCAACACTAACATCAATTGTGAGAAAAATCCGCAGCAGTATTACAATATTTGGAACCGAGTTACCAAGATTATACTTTTGAATAAACTGCAAAAGTTCAAGGTGGCCTTCCTTCCACGTCTCTGTTTCGTCTTGCGTAGCAGCAACAGCAATAAAATGCTGAAGTCTTTTTCTCTCAACGAGGAACTCTTCCTTATCAATGTCATCGTGATCGTGATCTAGTTGACACTCATATTTATCATCCAAAAGATTCGACGGGGTAAGGAAGGCATATTTCTCAGCAAGTTCATGAAGCTGTTGAAATCTCAAAGTTATTTCTTGGATCACTCTGTCCAGCGAAGAAAACATTTCTCTCGCCAACTCAGTTTCGTATGGCAATTCAGCATCTCGTGATCCTTCGCCAAACATTTGTTTCTTCTTTCTACTTCGACGCTGACGCTCCATGACTATCCCCAGATCATCACAAATTCCTTTGGCATAGGTTACTCCATTATTCACTAGCTCGTCCCTGTTTTCAACTAGAAATGCTTTTAAAGCCCTGAGTTTTATATCACATTGTTGTATGTTCAATCCTTTGGTTTGGAGGTAAGCCTGTGTGTCGTTAATTTCTAGAAGGACGGGTCCCCACAGGCCAAGAAAGCACAGAAAGGAAAACGATTGCAACGCACCAAGCAGCACGCCAGCATCTGACCTGGTAGCTGTATTTTCTTCTTCACCAGTTAACTGTTCTAAAGCACTTAAGATTTTTGAGAAATGTTTTTTTACAACACTCACAGCTTCTCCCTTCCACTCCACCGAGTTTCTATTACGCGCTTGACACTTTGACCAGTGACTGTTTTTAGAACATCCCAACGATGGGTTGAAGAAAAAAACGTGAACAAACGCTCCACAATTCCAAAACAGGTAACAGAATTCACAGCAACAGAAGCTGCTTGTACACCCGCCAAATTCAGCGTGTGATTTGTACAAGCGACAAATTCTGCTTTTCGATTAATTTCCTTGATACGTCTCTGAACACCAGTATGTTGACCAGCCATTACAGCAGCATTATCATATGCTTGTCCTCTACAATTTTGAATATCAATTCCGTCATTTTCTAATTTTTCCAAAATCATTGTTGAAATATTCTCGGCGGTTTTACCTTTTGTTTCAATGAAATCAACAAATGATTCCACAACCTCCACTTTAGTTCCATCGATCATAACGTAGCGTAAAACTTGGCTCGTTTGATCCTTATGAGAAATATCAGGAGTGCTGTCGAATATCATGGAAAAGTACTTGGCTTGTTTTACTCGCTCGATGACTTTGCTTCTTACATTTTCTCCCAAAATTTCAATAAACTCGTTCTGAATAGTAGGCGACATATAGGAAGTAGCAAACTTTTTTCCCAGCTTGATTCTTAGAAGATGTTCACGTAGCACTGGATCATATTTCGCCAACAAATGAACTAACTCTAAAAAATTTCCTCTATTTCCCGTTGATTTAGGTTCAACGCCAGTCTCATAATCAATTCCTTCTCGGTGACCCCGTAAAGCCAAATTCTGTTTAGCTAGGAATCTAATGATATCAAACAATCTTGAAAGGATCTCCCTCCACTTCTTCACTTCGTTTTCAACAACTTCTTGTTCTTTTTTATCAATTGTTGCTCCATGAGCGATCCTAATTTCCAACTCCTTCCATTGTGTGAAAGTCCGAACATGAGCTACACTGGATTCATGCTCGAATATTCTAGGATTCAGTTTCCACCACATGTTGAATCCATCTACAGAATTAAAATTTGAGTGACTTCTGTCTGAAAACAATCTGCAACAAAAGCAGTAAAGAGCTTCCTTGGAAGGAGAGTACATCATCCACGATCTCAACATTTTTTCACCATTTGGCAGAGTTCGAAAAAACCACTCGCGTGTTAGTTTTCTAGTTCGTCCTTTGGTTGACGCACCTTGACGCATCACTTCACCGAAATCAGAATCTAGATGTTGAACCACAGACGCACCTTGACGTACCAGTAAGATCCGTGTGGCATCATTAATCTTGCTTGGCCATAGGCTAACATCTTTTAAGTCCACAGCCGGAATTTTTTCTTCATCACGCTCTTCATCGCTTGAAGTTGACGAATCGCGTGAAGTTGAAGAATCACTTGAATTTGACGATGGTTTGGATTCGGAAACTGCTTCAGCTTCAATAGCAGTAGTAGTTTCTTTACGACTGAAGTATTTCAGTAGTGCCCCTTCACTCTTTTTTAATACTTCCTCCCTAGCCTTTTTCTTTTTTTTAAAAGCAGCACCACTCTCTTTTGTTCGCTTCATCTGGGGATAGATAAATAGATTGATAGAATAATAAAATAATCGAATCCCCAATCTCGAATTAAATAAATAAGAACACAAAGAAGAACGACGTAAATATAACAAAGATATTACACGCAATATTCACGAGAGCAAATTCTGAGACGTCTTCACACTACCGAGGATCAGCTAGAAGTGAGCCGGCGACCGCTTGCTCCGAGGAGTCTCAGAATTCACTTCGCGATTGGCCGCTTCCCGATCCGCCCATCGGGAAGCATTTTACCTCAACTTTCTGAATTATTTCTTCTCGAATTCCTTCTCGGCCGAATCCTGGGATTACCATTATCATTTTACAACTAATACCAGCATATTAGTTTTGATATTGATTAATTATTTATAAATATTAAACGTATATTTATAGATTATAACGTATTTACAGAACTTTATGGGTTATTTCCCTTTTTAATGAAATAAATGCATTTATACCAATGCTATTATTAATTAAGCACAACTAAGCTCTTAAATAGGTATGATGGTCAATAAGGCCATCTTCAAGGGAACACAATCCTTACCATTGTCGGAAATTAACGAAGTAAGCAGTGTTTTCGTGGAAAAATAAAATTGTGTCTGGCGTCTTGTATCCTTCTACTGTCCCGACATAAAAAAAAAACTTTTTTTTTCATTGCAGTAGACCAAAAGTGCCGCCCCTCAAAAAGTGCCGCCCGGGGCGGACCGCCCCCTCCGCCCCCATCTAGCTACGCTAGTGGGGCCATGGGATTGGCCCGTCCCTGCCAATCCATCGAGTTGGAAATGTTGCGTCGAGAGTTTCACGAACAACATGCGCCCAATGAGAGGGTGCCCCATTTTGTTGGAAGATGACAGTTGGCTGCCTGTCCTGCAGCTGGGGGATGGCGTAATTGGTGAGCATATCCAGGTACACAGTTGCGGAAACAGAGACATTTTACGACATTTTACGACATTTTACGTGCCACTAGGGGTGCACATGTGGAAGCTTATTAAGTTCATTAATTCACCGTGTAACACAAAATTTGTCCATGAGTTAAAACTATTATTTTCTGATTTTTTAGGGCAAAATAAGTAAAAATGAGCAGTCACCAAGTTCAGACTTCGGTTCTGAGTTCATGAGATCGATTTATTGATTTTTTGCCATTTTTGCTTATTAATTTAAGGGTTTTTCACACTATCTGCTTTTAAATCAAATAAATCCTGTTAAGTATAATTTTAATTGATGTTAACACGATTATTATGATAAATCAATGATGAAAAATGAAGTTCTCCAGGCCCCGTCTTTAGAAATGAAAATAAAAGGAAGGAAACGAGTAGGGAATAATTATGTATTATAATATGTTAATACACAGACAGTGATACAGTGCAGTGATGCAGAGTGTTGATAAGGAGTATTGCTACGGAGAATTGATACAGAATTGATACAAAAATTCTAGCGTTATAGTTTAATCAAAAAGAAGTTTGTCTACGAGATTGGCGATTGTATTTCAGTTCACTCTCACGCAAAAGGTTCCAGATATAGTCCCCCATCATACTTTCATTGTACTGTCCCTTGTAGCGTTCCTCGAAAGAGCTGACATCCTGGTGAAATCTTTCACCTTGTTCTTCTGAGTAGTCTCCCATGTTTTCTTTGAACTCATCAAGGTGGGCGTGTAGTACGTGCAGTTTCAGCGACATCCGGCAGCCCATGCTCCGGTACGTGTCCACAAGTTCGTCAACGATTTCCCTGTAGTTCTCTGCCTTGTGGTTTCCGAGGAAACCTTTGACTAGAGAAACGAAGCTTGTCCAAGCTGCCCGCTCAACCTCAGACAGCTTTTCAGGAAAGCTGTCGGAGTCAATAAGTCGCTTCACCTGAGGGCCCACAAATACTCCTGCTTTGATCTTCGCCTCCGACAACTTCGGGAACAGCTCCTGGATGTGCTTCAAGGCCTCACCCTCTGGATCCAGCTGTTTAACAAACTGCTTAATGATGCCCAATTTGATGTGCAGGGGTGGCATCAGCACTTTCGTTGGCTCCACCAGCGGCTCTTGCTTCACGTTTTGGGCCCCAACCTCATAGCCGGTCCTGAGGGGCCAGTTCCTCTTCTCGTAGTGAAGGGCTGTATTTCGGCTATCCCAGAGGCACAGATAGCAAGGGAACTTGGTGAAGCCTCCCTGAAGCCCCATCAAGAAGGCCACCATCTTGAAATCGCCAATGACCTCCCAGCTGAATTGGTCGTACTTCAGTGCACTCAGCAGGATTTTGACGTTCTGGTACTCTTCTTTCATGTGCACTGAATGAGCCAGAGGAATCGAGGGCCACTGATTTGTGTTGTGCAGTAAAACAGCCTTGAGGCTTTTAGATGAACTGTCGATGAAGAGCCGCCAGTCAGAGGTGTTGCAGGGAATGCCCACAGCGTCGAAGAGTCCTCTGATGTCATGGCAGTAGCACAACCCATCTCTAAGAGTGAAGAACACTGAAAAGCCGCGATGCCGCTTCCTCTGGGAAGTAATTCGAACGCTGTCGTCCAGTAAGTCCCACTGCTTCAGTCTGGAAATGAGCAGCTCGGCGTTGACTTTGTCAAGGCCATTTCCCTGATGAGGTCGTTGATGTCCTCTTGGTTGGGGTAGTAGGGGCACCTTTCACCGGCCACCCGGCGTCGACGGCGCGCAGCAGATGACGCACCTTGCTCCTCCTCGGAATCATCATAGCTTGCTTCTTCTGCTGGACAAGATTGATCTCTCAAGGGAGGCTGTGGCACAGGTAGGTCCGTCGCGTTATGGGGAACAGGTGCAGTAGATGACGGAATGTCAGGGTACTCAATGGGAGGCGCATTCTTCCCCTTTCTTCGTTTTGTTGGGTCCACCATACAGAAATAGCAGTCCGTGAGATGGTCTGAGGGCTCACGCCAGACACGGGGGATAGCGAAACGCATTGCCCTCTTCTCTCCTCTAAACCAACCTTCAAGAGTGCGGCGGCAGTAGTCACAGATGACATGTGGTGCCCAGCGTTTGTCTTGGTCACCGACTGGCATTCCGAAGTAGGCATGATAGGCTTCCTTTGCACGGGTGCAACTGTCCAAGCAGTGTTTTTTAGCCGTCTTTGCGAAGAACTCGCCGCACACGTAGCAGAAGGAATCCGCTGGGTATTTGCAACCACGAGCAGCCATAACAGTAACTTCGTCACACGTCACACGTCTGAAAAAGTAAAAATAATGGATTAATTTAACCCTATATGGACATAATTCTTATTTTTGTCTTAAATTTTTTTTTACTTATATTAAACATTCATTTAGAGTACTTTGAACATAAATATGTGATTTTTAATGTAATGTATATATATATATATATATATAATAATATATATATAAATAATATATATATATATATAATATTATAATAATATATATAATATATATATAATGTAATATATATAATACAAATTGGACAACCTTATACCACGTGGCAAAGAAGGCATGGATGTCAGAGCCATCAATATTGTTACGTTTCAATAAAATATTCTAGTGCTCAGTTTATCAGAATTGTTTTATATTACTTCAGCCACTCTAACAACATATATTGAGCAATAAAAAATTATTCAACTTACCTTTAATCAAATAAAGTGATAAAAAATAAAAAACGAACTGCGTAACCATACACTTTTACTTCTACTGACGCACTAACTTATTTTTTTCATTAAAGCTCGGTTTTCTGCAGTAGGAGTTGCCAATTCGTGATATAAACTCCTTGAACCGTTACAAATTTGACGATATCGTCATTTAAGTTAAAATGTACTTGTTTCGGTAAATATATAGTAAATTTTGAAGCGTTTACAGATCTGTCGCAGATGTCCATATAGGGTTAAAAAATAATAATATTCTTATTTCAACAAAATCGATGTACTGACAACAAACCCGAAGTTTAAAATCACTGACAGCTTTTTTCCAGTGATTTGAAGCATAATGAATCAGAAAATAAAGGTTATTGCCCAGAAACAAAGAAAAAGTTTTTTTTTGTTACACGGTGTTATGTATAAAAACTTTGTATGTTTATCTACTTATGATTAAAACTGTGTTTGAATACGAGTGTTTATTTAAAAGTTATAGCATGCTTTAATCAGAGTAATCATTTATGGACACCCTGTAGAACGATAAACAATGTTAGCCTACTTGGTAAAGTTGAGGTTTGAACGTAAAACAACACAAAGGAAACTAAATAAATAACTACGTTACCAATCCAATTGTCGCGCATTTAGTGATATGATAGGATCCTTATTGTCGTGTATTACTTTCGTCAGCATTCAACCACAAACGGTGCAATGGTACGGAACAGAAAGTATGAACTGGTAACATCCAGGGGTCACCGGAAAAAGGACGTCACCCCGGGAGAAAGAGCCGAATTCAACATTAATTGCATATCGATTAAGTTGTGGTCAGAAAAATTAGTGTGCTTTACCTTTTTATTTATTATTATTATATCATTCTTATTTATCAAAAATAAATCTATAACATTCTCTTTTCTAGTGGCTTCACAGATTTCTTGGGTAAGTGCATAATGTTCCATAATACAGGGTGGCCCAAAAGATACCTACCAAGTTTAAGCCTTTATTTCACCAAGACTATTGGGAGTGCAAGGATAGTTCAAACGCCAATCAAATCAGCATCTCAAGCCATTTATGACAGTGTTCGATGTGCTGTCCCTCCACTTCGACGATTTTTCGCAACCTCATCCCAAAATTCGATACCACACTGTGGAGAACCTCTGTCGGAATGTCGACGATTTGACGTTCAATCGATGATTTCAGCTCCTCCAACGTCTTTGGATTACCCTGGTAAACTCTATCTTTGAGGTATCTCCACAAAAAGAAGTTACACGGGTTGAAATCAGGCGAATAAGCAGGCCAATCAATGCCGCTTCCATAGTGCTTCCGATAGTCCAAACCAATGACATTCTCTCCAGAATGTTCATTCAACAAATAGCGTGAGTAGTATAGTGTGTCAGCAAATTTTCATCGAATTCTATTCATTCGTTTCGGAGAAAATGTAAGTTAATGTTGGTAGGTATCTTTTGGGCCACCCTGTATCCAATGTCCCATAATATCTAATATTGACTGGTGTTCGTCACCTTTTGTAATGTTACCACGAAACATTTCAACATATCTTCATCATTTTACTTCCATGTAATGAACAGGGCCGGATTAAGCATTGTTAGGGCCGGGGGCAATGAATATTTTCGGGCCGGTGTCACTAGAAAAACACTAGAAAAACACAATTCTTTACCTGATACATCATACATAAGTGATGTGATCAGCTGACTGGGATCGATCAACAGAAAACGAAACAAAACAAAGATGTGATTACAGAAAATGTATACTTTGTTCACATAAATGGGATACTAAACTAGGTTTTGTAGAATCGGAATCCATAATTTTTTTTCTTCCTCACGGTCGACCAATTATTTCAACGGTAGATTATAGCGTTTACATAGTTTCTTGGGGTCGGTCAGCATCTTGGGGCCGGTCAGCATCTGGGGCCGGGGGCAAATGCCCCCTTTGCCCCCATTATAATCCGCTACTGGCTAATGAATAGAAAATCCCCACAAATTAAAATATTTGGTGCTGGAGTTTTGTGATTTTAACATGTGTTCATTTGTAACGACTTGGAATCCACTTTTAGTGGTGTTTGGTGGTCTGTACACGTTCATAATGATTAAGTTCCGTTCGTTTACAGCGCTTTTTCGCATTTATGTAAGTGTGCTTCCGTTAGGCATATGATATTTGTGCTTTTTTCCAGAGCTAAATTCTGCAGATAATATAATAAATTTACAGGATTAAAAATCTTGGCGCTCAGTTTACCTGGATAATGGACGTTTTCTGGTCGATTTTCTGTTCGGTTCCTGTTCGGTGTTATTGGGCGGGCCGTTGGGAATGCTGGGGAAGCGGCCTTGATGCCATTGTAATTACTGAATTAACGGTGTAGGGTGTTGGACAGGAAGGTGGTGTACGTATTGCTGGCATAAATCTGTCTGAAAAGTTTGGTCTTTTCTCACTGAAAGGGACCGTTGTTCTTTTATCGTTTTCAATTCTTCTAAAAAATGTACTTCCTTGGCCCTGTTACTTATTTTATTTGGAGTTTGAGATGTTTATTTCTCTTTCTCTTCTTTGAGAACCCTTAATATGAAGATAAGGGCATTCCATATTTATAGATGTTTTTCCCCTTAATTGACTGTCTGCAAATCGAAAGGTGAAAATAAAAAAGTAGCAGTTTGCTCCATGCCTGCAACTTCCACTCCTCATCATGTAGAAACATCTTTTAGGTGATTATATATATGCATCCAGAGTCATATTTAAACGAACTTATTTTGTAGTATTCGCATGCTGTTCGTCGTTTAGATTCCTTACGGGTCCTGTGGGATTCATTTTTTTTCCTTCGTTCTAGCACCACTTCTTCTCTACTCAGTGTTTTTTTTTAACTTTTGGCGTGTTTTCGTTTTTATTCATATTGTTTGTATTATGTGTAGGAGGTATTTCTTCGACTGAGGTTACTTCTGCTCCTCCCTCTAGTGAGTTCCCCTCGGTGTCCTGAGTTCCATTTCCATTTGTGACGGCGTTCGTGGTCGTTTCCTGCCTTCTGTCGGTGAACTTCTTGTAATCGTTTCTCCCACTTCAACATTCTCCATTCCTGTTTGTGTTATCTGTGTTTGGTTTTTCCATACACTTGACGCAAAAGAAGCGATAAAAAGCAATGATTTTTTATTTGTTTTATTCATCATTTTCCTGTTCTTCTTTCCAAAGTTTATGTATTCGTAATGTTTAAATGTACAGATTGTTTCGAAAGTCCAGACCTATAGGACATATTTGTAATATATATATATATATTATATATATATATATATGCACCTCGCTGGTGTAGTGGTTAGCGTCGCTGACTACGAATCCATCGGCCCCTGGGTCGAGACCCGGTGACGGCAGCAAAACCTAGCTGTTCATCCTTCCACACAATAAAGAAATTGGTTGGTAGATAAATAGGTACTCTGGGTAGCCTAGTGGTTAAGATGCTGGGCTGCTGGTGGGACGTGGTTCAGATTCCACGTTAAACTGTAGGTCTAAGGTGGAATGATAAGCCTGACCCTCGTCAGAATGAATAATTTGGGCGGAAGCTAAATCCAAGGTAAGCAAGATATATAGGGTGGGGCACGGGAACCAAGTGTTTTTGGAATAATCAGGAAAATGATATTTATTTTTGTAAAGAAAATATATTGGTAGAACAACATTCGTAAGAACATAGCATTTCATGTCATAATAATCATGTACCGAAAATTATATCTGGCATATGATGTCCTTGGCCGTCGACGTATTGTTGAAGGCGTTTACGAAAATTGGCCTCCACTCTTCCCAGCAGGTCTCTGTTGATTTGGATGATTTGTTGACGGATCGCTTCCTTCAATGCATCTAATGTACGGGGCTTGTCCTCGTAGACACGTGACTTGAGGTACCCCCATAGAAAGAAGTCACATGTGGACAAGTCAGGGGACCGAGGGGGCCATGCAATGTCACCAAATCTCGAAATGAGATGGTTGGGAAACAGGGGGCGAAGAACAGCCATTGACGCTCTGGCGGTGTGTGGCGTGGCCCCATCTTGCTGAAACCACAAATGTCGACGAGCAATACGCCTTCTTCGTAACTCAGGGATGAAAAAGGTGTTCACCATCTCAATGTAACGCCCAGATGTTATGGTAACGGTAACCCCATTTTGTTCGAAGAAATAGGGACCGATGACGCCAAACTTTCCCACCGCGCACCAAACTGTAACCTTAGGGCTATGCAGCGGTTTTTCATGGAGTTGTCGCGGATTTTCAGCAGCCCAATACCGACAGTTTTGATTGTTGACGGCCCCATTAAGGTGGAAATGGGCTTCATCACTCATTACCACCATCATGTTTTCATTCTGCTCATAAAGTGCAAGCATTTCCTGTGCAAAATTCAGTCGTTGGGGGCAATCGTTTACATTCAATTCCTGCACCATCGCTAACTTGTATGGGTGAAAATGTAATTCTTCATGCAAAATCCGTCTAACAGTACGATTGCTGATTCCGAGTGCAGCTGAATGTCTCCGAGCAGAGCGGCCTGGGCTTTGCAACATCGCTTGTCTGACCCTTTCAACGTTCTCTGGAGTACGCACAGTGCGTTCCGGCCCCTTCGGTTTTGTTTTCATTATTGAGCCTCCTGTTCGAAGATTGTTAACCCAACGTAAGATTGTGTCACGAGCGGGAACAGAGTCATTTCGATGAATGTTGAATCTGCGGCGAAACGCACGCTGAACTGCTGTCACTGACTCGCCACTCCTAACAAAATGATCATACGCGAACATGCGGTGTTCTAACGTCCACTGCTCCATGATGGCACCTGAAAGATAAAGGTGAGTGTTAGTTAAAGTTAAATGCTATGAACCCAGGAATGGAATGCTACCTACCGCACGCCCCTCCCATTCCTAATGGCCGATTACTAGCTATTCAAAAAACACTTGATTCCCGTGCCCCACCCTGTATATATATAAATATAATTGAAAAATAAACATTCCTATGATTCCGGACTTGCGTTTTAAATTTGCCATCATAGGAATATTTATTTTTCAATTATATATATTAAATTATTTCACGAAAGTAACACGTGAAAAATATTTATGATGAATAAAACCACGAAGGAAAGGAAACACAGAATGGTGCTCAAGCGCTTTCGTCTAATGACATCCTCAGAAACACTGAGCACCATTCTGTGTTTCCTTTCCTTCGTGGTTTTATTCATCATATATATATATATATATATACACGGTGAACCAAAAGTAGGTGGACAGTAGGTTGAATACGGTTTGTGTTATATTATATTATAACTATGGTGTTCATTATAACTATGGTGTTTGTGTTATATTATATTAAATATTATAACTAAATTTATTTAAATTTTATTTTGTATTATAGTATACAAAAAAATTAAATATGTATTCTCAAAATAAACGTTATCATTTACTGTCCACCTACTTTTGGTTCACCCTATATATATATATATATATATATGCACTAGAATCACAAAATAACACGTGACCTTATTAATAAGCAAACAACCACAAGGAATATATCACGAAGCGCTCGGACTTTGTGTTTCCTTTTCCTTGTGGTTGTTTGCTTATATATATATATATATATATATATACACACACACAGTGTCTATATATCTCATCTCACTATACATCTCATACTATACATACTATACACATATTATACTATGCATCACTATATATCTCACTATACATCTCATCTCACTAAAATATTTGAAAGAATAGTTAGACAGAAAAGCTACGGCTTTTTGGAAACTCGGAAAAAATTAAATGATAACCAACATGGGTTTCGGTCAGGCAGATCATGCCTACCACAACTAATGGAACACTACAACAACATTATTGATGCACTGGAAAGTAATGAAAACTATGATGTAATATACACAGACTTTGCCAAAGCGTTCGACAAGTGTGACCATGGAATCATAATACATAAACTGAAGCATATGGGAATAACAGGAAAAATAGGGAAATGGATATAATTTCCTTAGTGAGCGGCAGCAAGTCGTTACAGTACAAGGAGTATCTTCATCAGAATCAGAGGTCCTCAGCTCGGTACCACAAGGAACAGTATTAGCTCCTCTACTCTTCATAATCAAGCTAACTGACATAGATGAGGACGTTACCAGAGACTGCACAGTAACATCCTTTGCGGATGACACAAAGATCAGTAGAAAAGTAAGAAACCCAGAAGATATAGGATCTCTACAAACAGACATGAACAGAATCTACAAGTGGACGGAAGACAACAATATGAAGTTTAACACTGAGAAATTTCAGCTGTTACGGTACGGAAAAAGAGAAGACCTAAAATCCATGGAATATTATACTCCAGATGGACAGGAAATTCAGAGAAATTATAGAGCAAAAGACTTAGGGGTTGTAATGACTGATGATGCGAAATTTGAAACACAAAATAAGATAGCAGTAAACAGAGCAAAGAGAATAACTGGGCAGATACTGATAACCTTTAAACGAAGGGATAGGAATATAATGATTTCTTGAATGAAAACCCTGATAATACCCAAATTGGAATACTGCTCGGTCCTAACATGCCCATATAAAAAAGAAGACATTAGACAACTAGAAGTGATTCAGAGAAGCTTCACAGCCAAGATCAAGGGGTACAAAGAACTAAACTACTGGGAAAGGTTACGCGAATTAAACCTATATTCATTGGAAAGGAGGAGAGAGAGAGATACCCCATTATTTACACTTGGAAAATAATGGAGAAACTAGTCCCTAATCTTACTCTGAACCCTGTAACTCCCCAAACAACAGTGGAAAGTAGAAAAGGAAGTCTGTGTCGTGTTCCCAAATTAAAGGCTAGACAGGGAACATCCTTGACCCTGAAAGAAAATAGTTTTGTTGTGAGAGGACCAAAACTGTTTAATCAGTTACCGAAAGACCTAAGAAACACGAGTGTTGTTGCAATGGACATCTTCAAAAGAAGATTAGACGCCTGGCTCAGAACAATCCCCGATGGGCCTGGCGGACCTGGCTATGTGAGGTGGAGAGTACAAGAAACCAACTCCCTACTTCACCAGGCCAACTCGAGAGGAGTGGCGACAAGATATATATATATATATATATATATATACACCTTACCTTACCTTACAACCTTACAAAGGTTCCGCGCGATGATTTCTCACTTCGCGAAGGTCAAGCTTGTCGCCTCTCCTCTCGAGTTGGCCTGGTGAAGTAGTGAGTTGGATTCTTGCGCTCTCCACCTCACATAGCCAGGTACGCCCGGCTCATCGGGGATTGTTCTGAGCCAGGCGTCTAGTCTTCTTTTGAAGATTTCCACTGCAACTCCCTTCGTGTTTCTTAGGTCTTTGGGCAACTGATTAAACAGTTTTGGTCCTCTCACTACAAAACTATTTTCTTTCAGGGTTAAGGATGTTCCCTGTCTCGCCTTCAATTTGGGAATACGACACAGTCTACCGCTTCTACTTTCCACCGTTGTTTGTGGAGTTATGGGATTCAGAGTAAGATTAGGGACTAGTTTCTCCATTATTTTCCAAGTGTAAATAATGGGGTATCTCTCTCTTCTCATTTCCAGTGAATATAGGTCTAGTTCTCGTAACCTTTCCCAGTAATTTAGTCGTGGAAATAAACTCTGTCTATTAGAGTGGGTTTTTATTTTCATATTTTGACCTTCACGTAGAAAAAAGTGAAGTTTTTTGCATTCTTTGGATCCCTTCCAGCTGTCTAATGTCTTCTTTTTTATATGGGGATGTTAGGACCGAGCAGTATTCCAATTTAAGTATTATCAGGGTTTTCAGTAGAGGAATCATTACATTCCTACCCCTTCGTTTAAAGGTTCTCAATATCTGACCCGTTATTCTCTTTGCTCTGTTTACTGCTATCTTATTTTGTGTTTCAAATTTCGCATCATCTGTCATTACAACCCCTAAATCTTTTGCTCTGGAATTTCTTTGAATTTCCTGTCCATTTGGGGTATAATATTTTATGGACTTTAGTTCTTCTCTTTTTCCGTACCGTAATAGCTGAAATTTCTCGGTGTTAAACTTCATATTGTTGTCTTCCGTCCACTTGTAGATTTTGTTTATGTCGGTTTGTAGAGATCTATGTCTTCTAGGTTTCTTATTTTTCTACTGATCTTTGTGTCATCCGCAAAGGATGTTACTGTGCTGTCTCTGGTAACGTCCTCATCTATGTCAGTTAGCATGATTATGAAGAGTAGTGGAGCTAATACTGTTCCTTGTGGTACTGAGCTGAGGACCTCTGATTCTGAAGAAGATACTCCTTGTACTGTAACGACTTGCCTCCGCTCACTAAGGAAATTATATATCCATTTCCCTACTTTTCCTGTTATTCCCATATATTTCAGTTTATGTATTATGATTCCGTGGTCACACCTGTCGAACGCTTTAGCAAAGTCTGTGTACAGTACATCATAGTTTTCATTACTTTCAAGTGAATCAATAATGTTGCTGTAGTGTTCCATTAGTTGTGATAGGCATGATCTGCCTGACCGAAACCCGTGTTGGTTATCATTGAATTTTTTCCGAGTTTCCAAGAAATAGATTTTCTGTCTAACTATTCTTTCAAATATTTTAGTGAGATGAGATGTAAGCGACACTGGCCTATAGTTTTTGGCCTCGGATCGATCTCCTCCTTTATATATTGGGACTATGTTCGCGCTCTTCAGGATGCCCGGTATTTCTCCCGTGTCTAATGATCGTCTTCATATCAAATATAGGGGCTCAGCGATTGCATTCTTGCAGTTTTTGATCAGTGTGGCATTCCATTTATCCGGTCCTGCCGCTGAGTGTGTTTTTAGTTTCCCTATGGCTTGTGTAATATCATCCGTCGTAAAGTCGAAATCCATTATACTTTCCCCTTGTGGTTCTTCTTCAAAGAACGCGTTTCTATCGCATATCAATTTGTCAGTTTTTGGGATACTGAAAGATGATTCATACTGAGCTTTTAATATTTCAGATACTTCAGTTAGATCATCAGATAAATCACTGTTCTCATTTTTTAAAAGTCCGATAGTCGTATGGTTTTTCGACTCTCTTTTTGCGAAATTATAGAAGTACTTTGAGTTCGCCTTTATCGCTTCTATAGCGTCATCTTCTTCTTTTTCTGTCTGCTTCTCGATTAGTTCCTGTATGACGACATCGATACTTTGTAGTTTATCATTTAATATTTTTCTGATGTTGTTATCTTTACAATTACTTAATTTTGCAGTCACTCTTCTTCTCTTTCGGAACAATGCTCTCTTTTGTCTTTCGAACCTGCTTCTCTTTCCTCTTTGTTGTATCTTTGGGACATGTTTTTCCACAATTTCTAACGTCTTCTCCTCTAACGTCATTAGCATCTCTTCCGTTGTCTTGGCCTCGAAAATGGTTTTCCAATCTATTACTTCCATGTTGGATGTCACATCTTCCCAGTTTATAGCTTTGGAGTGAAAATTAAAAATTTCGAATTTACTTCTTTCTGTTGTGCGTGTTCTTTCCCTTCCTGTTGCCTTTGTATTAGTTGTTATTTCAATGATGTTGTGGTCTGATATCATAGTTGGGGATATTTCTACATTATCAATTAGATTACTGTTGTTTGTGAATACCAAATCTAGGCAGTTGTTTTTTCTTGTGTTTTTTGTTATTTCTTGCGTTAACATATTCATCAGCTAAAGCTAGTAGCAGTTTTACCTGCTCCTGGTCTTCTCGTGTGCCCACCCTTGTCCTGGTGTATACATATATATGAGATTAAAAATGTTTCCTATGATTTCGGACTTTTGAAACACCCTGTATTGAACACAATTCATTTTAAGTCATTGGGCTGCTCCACTTCATTTTCGCAGTTCAGAGCTGGTATGCGGCGCATTCCATAAAACATAACCCATCTCTCTTCAATTTTCTGGATTTACAGCAACTTACACATTTTTTGTTATACTTTTTGCCATAGTTTTGGTTCACTTTCTTCCTTCTCTTTCCTTCCCACTTTTCTATCATAGTTTCGCCCGTGAAATTTAATCCGAATTTTATAATCTTTTTCCTCTTGTGTGTATAGAATTTCAGTGAAGTTCCTTATTCCGTTTGAATTATTTTCAGCTAATGTTATTTTTCTTTGTGCACACTGTATAGCACTAGCCTTCCCTTAATAAATTATTTTCACGTATTCACTGATACTTTATGCACACACTGGTATAGAT
This sequence comes from Bathynomus jamesi, assembly GCA_023014485.1. Lineage (NCBI taxonomy): Eukaryota > Metazoa > Arthropoda > Malacostraca > Isopoda > Cirolanidae > Bathynomus > Bathynomus jamesi. Next base: position 96,408 of record JAJOZX010012621.1, read on the forward strand.
AGAATTAGCCGCCGAACTGATAATCACGAGTTATTTTGATGTTAGGACAAAGCGGAAACAAAACGTCTACAAAACCAGGTGTATATATATATATATATATATATATATTAGTGATGTAGGTCACATCCGCATCCGCATCCGCATCCGCGGAACATCCGCACATTTTCTCGCATCCGCATCTGCATCCGCATCCGCACTTTGGACTGCGGATGTCGTGCGGATATGGACCGTTGAGATAAAACGTCATTAATAAGCGGAAATTATCAAATTCTACTATAATAATAGAACTAGTTCATTGTGCGCAAAAGTGATGCAAGCGACAAGACGAGAGGCTGTTCTTGTATGAAGTTACTCTCTTGCAACCTACTTAGATCCACGTTACAAAGCTAAGTTATTTTCACCTAGTACATTAGAACGAGTTAAATCATCACTTGGCAAAGCAGTTGAAGAGCTTCAATCTCTTGAATCTGTCGCTTCGCCACCCACCAAAAGAATAAAAGTTTCAGTGACAGAACCAACACCTTCAACAAGCAAATCTATCACAGAATCTCTCTCTCAGTTTCTTGAGTCAAGCAGCGATGACGAGACCTACGCGATGTCAAAAGATGTAGTAAAAATGATCGAGAGCTATCACCAAGAAAAACGCCTGGCTGCATGTGACAATCCTATTAGTTGGTGGAAAAATACCAGAATATCTATCCATACTTGAGTAAACTTGCAAGGAAACATTTAGCACGTCCTCCAACAAGCGTACCAAGCGAGAGATTATTTAGCAGTGCTGGATTAATATATGATGAAAAGAGAAACAGACTGGCAGCAGAAAAGGCAGAAAAATTAATGTTCCTTAAGCATAACCTTCCTATAATTAAGTTTGAATATTAAACGATGAACATCTTAGTTTACTTTATTTTAATTACTCATTTATAAATATGCCTAATAAAACTTTAAACTTAATATAAATAGTTATCAAGCTAATTAAAGATCTCTTTCTATAAGGGTGGAGGTTGGGGAAAGAGGTCGGGTAACACAATTATGGTTTCTAATTGTGGCTGAAACTCAACAAAATATAACGAATTTATTTGCAGACGAATTCACTAATTGATTTCTATATTAGTTAGATGCTTGCTATTATTTTATATGTTCAGGGAAAAGTACAGCAATTATTGTACAATTAATCAATTATACTACATTATAGCTACAGCTCTCTCTATATAATAACTTATTATATACGTTAAACACAACAAATCTCGAATATATCCTAAAAAATAACGAAAATGTAGACATCCGCATCCGCATCCGCATCCGCGGATGTTGAAATCAAACATCCTCATCCGCATCCGCGGATGTGAAAAAAATGACATCCGCTACATCACTAATATATATATATATATATATATATATATATAAGTATATATATGGGATGAATTTCACAATTACACGTGAAATGAATGAATGATGCAGTGAATCTTGCCTCCACCCTTCATTCCCTGACGAGGTGTACTTCTGAATACACGAAAGGTCTTGGAATAATTTTTCTGTTTCCTTGTGGGTTTGCATTATATACAGTATATATATATATGGGGTTGAGCTCAGAATGGTCCCCTGAGGCTCTTTCATGATACACACAGACCTGTGCATGGAACAAGGAACTCTTCTGGGAAAATTAAATCCACTATAGTCCGAATAAGTAATAATAAATGACAAACACTATAGTTTTTCTTTTTCATGATATTAGCCCGACGTGGGCAACGGGTTACTCGCAAAGAGGCCCCATATACAGGGTGATCGAAAAGTCTCTCCGCAGTGGTAATAAGATATTTACTTTATTGAAATTTTACATAAGGAGATATAAGAATTCTATAAATGTAATGACATATCATTGTTACCTGTTTAGAGTATATATATATATATATATATATATATATATATATATATATATATATATTATTTATACATTTACAGAATTCTTATATCTCCTTATGTAAAATTTCAATAAAGTAAATATCTTATTACTCCTGCGGAGAGACTTTTCGATCACCCTATACTAATATATATATATATATATATATATATATATATATATATATATATATATGACTGTAGGGCCTATAATGAATGGCTGATAAATTAAAGAATTAATGTTTGCTTGTTTGAAGAGTCACCAAAATGAATGTCATTAAGGAAAAGAACAGATAAATGTTTCCAGTCAGTGAGTAACGTTACGATTGACTGAATGACTCAAACTGAATGTGCAGTAAATACAGAGAATGACACAAGCACAATATATAAATGAGAATTAAATTAGATTATAATTGCGCGCGAGAACGAGGTTTATTAAGTAGGTCGCGGCGGAGGTAGACCGAAACCGCAGTCCTCTTGAAATAGTTGTGGCATCAGTAGTATGGTTGCATCCGTGCCGAGGGGGCGGTGCCCGCTCGGCATGGATGACATGGAGGCTGTGCCTCCGGGGACATGCAAATACATGTAAATACATGTAATAATAATAATAATAATAATTAATTACTATTATTATTATTATTATTATTACTATTATTATTATAATTCATTCATTAATAAAAATAACACTAGTCAACAAATTTTACCATTTTTTGGTTTCTTCAACAAGACTGTGCTCTTGATGAAATTTTCACGCTGATTATGAATATGACCTTGGAATTTTTGTATCACGTAGGGTTCTTGAGAAAACTTCGAATTAAGTTTCACCGAAAAATATACAAAACTGCATATGTTGCACTGTATAGGACGTGCTCTAACATTATATTAACCATACCTAAAATTTCTTTGTCGACGACTTGCATTTATAGGCGACATTTGGGACTTCCCTGATTTAATGTCCAGCATTGTTTGATCCCACCTGCCTTGGTACCGTTTTTCCATTGTGGAAATGTCCTGGTGAAATCTTTTCCCATGTTCGTCACTAACGTCACCAAGGTTGGTCGGAAAAAAGTCCAAATGGGAATGCAGGAAATTTACTTGTAAGAACATATTGCACCACATTAACCTGAACGCTTCAAGCATTTCCTCAACCAACTGCAAGTAGTTTGGTGCCTTGTTCTTACCTGAAAAGTTCTTGACGACTGCTTTGAAGACTTCTCATGCAACCTTCCGTCTAGGATTTCAACAAAACGGCTGTCATTCATAACTTCGCTAATCTGTGCACCAATAAAAACACCTTTTGTCTTCGCCTCACTTATTCGCGGAAACTTCTGTTTTAAGTATCGAAATCCTTTACCTTCCCTGTTCGCTTTCGCTAAGTTTTTCATTAGTCCGAGCTTAATGTGAAGAGGTGACAGGTATAGTTTCTTGAGATCAAACAGCTGTTTATGTGCGACGCCCTTTTGTCCAGGAACTAAAGCTTGACGAAGTGGCTCTTCCTTAATGGCATAATGAGAATCTCTGGCCCGACTATTCCACACACAAAGAAAGCAGCAGGTACTTTGTATATCCCAGCTGCATGCCAAGAAGAAGCGCTACGACTTTTAAATCGCCACAGATGTGTCAGTTGTATTTAGTGTACTCTATGTAATTCAAAACAAGCTCCATATTTTCATATGACTCTCTCATATGAATAACATGTCCGACAGGAATGAATGGTTAAACATTTCCATTATGTAACAGCACAGCCTTCAGACTTAACTTGGATAAATCAATGAACAGTTGCCATTCTTCTGGTTTATGTTCATGACCAAGTGCCATCACCAATCCGTTTACATCGTTACAATAACAGATTTCCGCTCAAGAAAAAAAATTTAGTTGAATCGTTTTGACGGTTGCGGAACACAGAAATGTTAATGTTTTTTTGTCAACAGATTTCACCCTTGCAGCCTAGAACCTAGTAGTTCTACTTGACTCTTAGGTAAGCTTAAGTCCCTGACGAGGTCATTTAACTCACCTTGTGTAATTAAATGAGGCTCTCTTGATTCAGGTGGTTGAAAATCTGGGTCCATGTCTCGTTCCAATTCCATAGGCTCATCTACAGTAGTTTCCTCTTCTAAGGTTTACGTCTCTGGCTGTTTTGGTATAGGAAGACTTTCACCGTATGGCGCCGGTCTTATTGCCGATGGAAGAGTTGGATATTCAATCGATGTTTTACTTTTAGAAGAAAATCCAGAAACATTCGTCAAACAAAAGTAACAGTCTGTGACGTGACCTCTCTTCTCTCTCCAAACCATGGGGACAGCAAATGGCATGGATCGGCGAGTACCTTTCAGCCATGCCTTGAGATTTATTGCGCAAGATGTTGAGGAGCCGAGCTTTCGTCTTGGTCCCCTATTTTACATCCAAAATCGAGTTCGTATGATTTTTAATGAGAGTAGTGGTATTCTTCTTTCGAGATTTGAGAGTGAACTCACCGCATACGTAGCACAAAGTATCAGGGTTGTTAACACATTTGCGAGACACGAGCTTTTTAGAGTTTTTGACACAAACACAGCGTTGAATGACAACCAACAAACGACTAACGACAGTGTTTCTTTAGACAATGCAGTGCAGCGGTCACTATTCATTATCCTACTAGCGTGGTTGCCAGATTGTGCGATTTTAGAATCCAATGAATTTTAATTTTTAAGCACCTCAAAAACTGGAAAGTAATAACTCTAATGATATTTTCTTTTGCAATATGGAATATTACAGTGAAGCTGCTAGTTAAAAAAAAAAAAGTTACAAGTACTGAAGCTGATAATGAAATAAAGGAATAGAAAATTTCTTGAAAATCGTGCGTGAAATTGAAATTTCAAGATAATTTCTGTAATCAGTGTTAAAAAATATATAGGAATCACATAATCTCGTTGAGGAAACAAAATCCTTGTTGACCAGAGTAATGGGTGCTCATTTTATTCCTGCATGTAAGAAATAATTACAACTATATAAATATTTCTCTGTCTTTCCTTTCAAGAATAAACCATTCACGTAATCTATCCAACACTTTCAACCTCGACGCACAGGGAGCGATGCTCCCCAACGTCCTAACTAACTTAAATAATAATAATAATAATAATAAAAATAAATAAAGTGTGCGCATGAGGAATTTGGTGTTGGAGAGAGTTGCTCGCCATCTAGAGATAGATAAAGCACACCCCGTGTGTATCTTATGTAAGTGTATATAGTGATAAATGTAGCAAATATAAATAACACAGGGTGCTACTATAGTGTGCGGTCTACAAAGATATTTACACTATAGCGTGCGGTCTACAACATATTTACAAATTCAATTACATTAAAACAAAAAATTCAGAGGACAACTTAAACAAACAATTCATTCTATGAGATATAATGCCCGGTGAGGTTAATTGAATGTCCGGTTAGGTCAACTGTATGCCCTTGACGATTGGTTAGGTTAAGTTGTGATATTTTCGTTAAAACTAACGAAAATATCACAACTTAACCTAACCAATTGTCAAGGGAATACAGTTGACCTAACCGGGCATTGTATCCAATAGAATGACTTGTTTGTTTTATTTGTCCTTTAAATTTTTTGTTTTAATATAATTGAACTAATATTTGTTTTCATGATTCCCCCTTTTATAGTCCGCCTTGACCTCACATTCTTTCCCAAAGATAAAGTTAAGTCATTTCAGGTCAGGTCAGCACCAAGTCAGGTCAGGTCAGATCAGATCAGCTCAGCACAAATTCAAGTCAGGTCAGGTCACTTTAGCGCAAATTCTTTTGTAGACTAAAAATATCTTTGTAGACCACACGCTATAGTAGCACCTAACACAGTATATTAATACCGGCTGTGTATAAAGTAACGCAAGTTAAGTAAGAAATCCGATTTGAATTATATTAACGCAAGTGAACATGGACAAGTAATATTGGATCACCTGAAGATCAGGGCCCCCAGCCTTCTTTAGTTAGCCTTATAAGGCTAACTAACGAAACTATCGCGACCTAACCTAACCAATCGTTAGGTCAACTGTACGCCCCTTGACGACTGGTTAGGTTAGGTCGTGATACTTTCGTTAATTAGCCTTATAAAGCTAACTAAAGAAGGCTGGGGGCCCTGATCTTCAGGTGATCCGTAATATTTACTGCATGTACTTTATAACAACTGTATATTCGATAGTAAGGTTTATAAGAGGTGTTTAACTAGTTTAAACTAGTTTAAGCCAGTTCAAATCAGATTTCTCTCTTCACTTGCGTTACTTTATACACATCCTATATATACAGTATATATAATATATATATATATATATATATATATATATATATATATATACACACAGAAACTTTGTAATAGTAAGAATCGCTGAGAAATTAAAAAATAAATAAATAAATAGATAAATAGATAAACAATAATAATAATAATAATAATAATAATAATCTATATTACAAAAAGGGAGTCCTGTCCGTCCGTCCATCCTTTTGTATTCCGGATTGGTTGAAAGATAGACATCATAGACACGTCATAAAATGGGCGGAGCTCTAGCACGTGCTTTTAATTCTTTGCATTTACGATTCAGCAAACAAAATTATGATTTTTTTTTAATTACACAAAAATTTGAATTTTTAAAAATTTATTTATATGCTGTCTGTCTGTCTGTCTGTCTGTCCCACCCTAAAACGGAAACGACTCCTCGAGAGAAAAAAGTTATTAGGTAAAAATAACTTAAAATTAATCGAAACCTTCGGGAAAATTATTGAATGCCCGGTTAGGTTAACTGTCCGTCCTTGACGATTGGTCAGGTTAAATCATGATATTATCGTTAAAACTAACGAAAATATCACGATTTAACCAAACCTGGCATTCAATTTAATTTATTATTATATTTGGTACTGTAAAGCAAAAACCAAGAATACATGGTGGTCCTGGATCTTCAGGTGATCCAAAAAATATATACCTGAAAGGATTTATGGACGAAACAAGGGCGGACATCGCATGCCTCACAGAAACTCATCTTAAAGATTGCCAAAGAAATTGTGAAAACTGTGAACATTGTATTGATAAGAAATAAATAAATATAAAGGGTTTCAACTTACTAAGATTTGATAGAATAGCGAGACGTAAAGGTGGCTGTGCTATATACTGCATGTACATGAAGGTCACATGACAGAGACAGTAATAAGTAAATCAAACAGCTTTGTGGAACTCCTAACAGTGAAAATAGAAAAACTAAACGTGATACTGATAGTCATCTATAGACCTCCAAACACTCCAACCGAAAAATTTTCGGATGCCATTGATGATATTAGAAACCTAATAAAGTCCATAAACCCTCCATCCCCCAATATAATGCTCTGCGGAGACTTTAATTTCCCATATATAAAATAGAAAAAGGTGGATATATATATATATATATGTTATAGTCAATATGTAAAGTTAGGCAGTTTATAAATTGACTGAAATTCAGGCAGTGTGTCAAATTGGTGATACACACAAAACCAAACCTAACCTAACGTAACCTTTCTGGTAATGATGCATATGATGCATATGCATTACCAGAAAGGTTAGGTTAGGTTAGTTTAAGTTAGGTTTTGTGTACGTCACAATTTGACACATTGCCTAAAATTTCAGTAAATTTAAAATTTCCTGATTTTAGACATTAACTTTAACATATATATATATAATATATATATATATACCACGACAAGGGGGGGGGCATAAGAGAAGACCAGAGCAAGTAAAAATTTTATGGCTCTCACAAACGAGTTTATACTGAGAAAACAGAAAATATCAGAAAAAATAACTGCCTAGATCTGATATAAAAATAACTCCAACTATTATATCAGACCACAACATAATCGAGATATCAGCAAATATGGTAACAGCATTAAAAGACAATACACATACTGAAGAAAGAAGCAAATTTGGGACTTTTAACCTAAACTCCAAGACTATAAATTTGGAAGCAATCGGATCACACATGGCCCAGATAGAGTGGCGAACAGTTTTAGAGAATAAATCCAATGAAGAAATGCTAACAACTTTGGAAAAAAAAGACGCTACGAATTTTAGGAAAATGTGCTCCGAAGCACAGCCAAAGGGAAAGAGGAACTAGTTAGAGAGGCAAAAGAGAAGAATATTCCGCAAAAGAAAGAGAGTAGCAGCGAAGTTAGCTAACTGTGGAGGCAACAATGCCAGGAAAGTAATACAAGAAAAACTGAAGAGTATCGATAGGGAAATACAAACCCTGATTAAGGGCCATACGGAGAGGGAAGAGGAAAAGGAGGTAGAAGCAATAAAAGAAAATCCAAAATATGTCTATAGCTATGTGAAAAGGAAAACAAAAACGTGCACTACTATCGGGCCCTTTAAGGAAAGGAAATAATTGACGAACGGACGATCTAAAAGAAATATCTGAAACATTGAGAGCTCAGTATGAAACAGTCTTCAGTACCCCAAAAAGTGATAAAGCGATACCTGACATAAATGCCTTCTTTGAAGAGAAATTGCAAGGAGATTGTATAACAGATTTCGATTTTACCCCAGAAGATGTAGAAAGAGTTATAGGACAAATGTAATCACATTCAACTGCAGGTCCGGACAGATGGAACGCATTATTGATCAAAAACTGGAAAAATGAAATAGCTACACTCTTATACTGGATATGGAGAAGATCCCTAGACACTGGGGAAATACCGAGTATCTTGAAAAGAGCAACCATTGTCCCTATACATAAAGGAGGGGATAGATCTGAAGCAAAGAACTATAGACCGGTGTCATTGACGTTGCACCTCACCAAAGTATTTGAAAAAATAGTTGAGAAAATCTACGACTTCTTGGAAACACTGGAAAGATTCAACGAAAATCAGCACGGACTCCGATCCGGAAGATCATGACTTCCACAACTTATAGAGCGCGATAACAATATCCTAGATATCCCGTACGCCGGGATATTTTGCTACCCGCACGAAGGGCGGGTTCTTTGCTAGTAATAATAAATAGTGCGCGAGAGGAGGGTGGTGTTGGAGAGAGTTGCTCGG
>JAJOZX010012622.1:0-2500 GCA_023014485.1 Bathynomus jamesi
CAGGAATGAGGAACAACTGCAGTATCTCCTGCAAGTTGTTGCTAACTACAGGAAGCAGTTTCCTCAACCACTGAAGTCAGCCTGGCAACTGGGCGAGAAAAACAAAGATCAAATGAGGTGCAGAGGGAATGTTAGTTACCCTAATAGTCATGTACTGTCACCAAGATTAACTTTGCTGTGATTTCAGATTATACCAAAACTTCAAGTGTCATGTGCTACCCCTACAAATTAACTGATTCAAATAAAACTTTCCAGAGGTGTTTCTCATCCATCCTCATAAGTTACAACCAGCATAAAAACAAATCACAAAAAAAAATTCCACCCCTATAAGAGTGGACCACCCTAATATACATACATATAATACATATACATACATATAATATACATAACATATACATACATATAATATACATATAATATACAGGGTGTCCCGTAAGTCTGGACCCATAGGGAAAAATAATAAAATTACAAATAGTCCAAAAATTTATTTATAATATTTTTTATTATTTTTATTATTATTTTATTATTTTTTATTATGATCTTACTCCGCTGGAGTTTTATTTGTGGGGCCACTTGAAAGCCAAAGTGCACGAGGTCAAACTTCAGAACATTTTCCACCTTAAGCACGCATTGTGGAGGCGTGTCAAGAAATTTCTGCGACTGTGATTCAGAAAGTTCTGTCGCAGTTGAGATGCGTCTTCAAACTATGTGTGCGACACAACGGCGGACACTTTGAACAGATATGTAATTAAATTTTTGGACTATTTTGGTAATTTATTATTTTTCCCTATGGGTCCAGACTTACGGGACACTAAAGAGCACGAGCTTAGAACCCCCTTGCGGGACATATAATATATATACATATACATACATATAATATATATACATACATAATATATATATACATATACATACATATAATAATATAATATACATACATATAATATATATACATATATATAATATATATACATATACATACATATAATATATATACATACATTAGGGTGACAATAAAAATCGAAAGTTGGAGTTTTTTATTGGCCATTTGTTCAATGCTGCTACTGCATGAGAAAACAATGTACTGTAAATATTAGGTCATTCAGATAATATTAAGGGTGTCTCAAGTGAAGTAAATAATTCTCCTTATAACAAAAATTAATTATTCATTACCTAGTAAAAAAAAATTAATATATTTTTTAATTAATGTAATAAACGTTAGTTTTAGTTCATAAGGTTTAAGTGCAGGCGTACTCCAATCGTAATAAGTAAATAAATATTTACTAAATATATTCCAGGGTGTCTTTCATTCAATTGTAGACACCCATTAATTCTTGCTTTTCCTCAAGCATACCCCTTTTTCAATGTACCAGGCTGAGACTTCCTATGATCCTCAACAACCTGCAAGAGATGTTGGCGCTGTTCTTCATTCTTCGTAATCTTTGTATTGAAGGCCTGGATCAAGGCAATCCCCTCTCTGCCATGTCATTGACGACTTTTAGTCCTTCAACTATAGTCAAACCAGTCTTGAAATCTTCGTCGTCCGGCCAGGTCTCTGGTTCCTTGGACAAGAAACCATCATTAATTTTAGAAGTTCAAAGAGAAGCTTTGATCCTTTCGAGGCAAAGTCCGAGAGCTGCTTTGTTGAAATGGAAGAAACAGCAGGTATTGGGGCTCGCTTTGGAGGATCTTCAGCAGCTTCTTTTTCGAGGATTGATCGAGCGATATTCTTTTTCGTCGTTGCATTGATACCTTTATCAAAGAGTGCGAGACCAATCAAGTACTCGCTGAGGTACCATAAGTGACGACCGAGGACACTAAGGCAGGATGCTGAGATCTTTTCATCGTGGTACTTTGCTAGGTCTTGAAGAAGCTTCAAATCGTTCGCGGGAGCAGATGAAGGACTGCTGGCCGTGAACCACGCGCTGACATATAACTCCAGGCAAAAGATACAAATTGTTTTAAGCCAGACATTTCACGAGTTGTAAGTCTGAATGATGGGAAAGCAGCAGGATTTTTAATGAATAAATTACTTTTGCCATCCAACGTGCTCGGTGAAGTGCTCCAGGTCGCCGAAACCTAAAGTTAGGTAAAATTACCTCCAAGGATTGTAATCGACAACTCCAAGAATTCACGGTAATCATCCCTCGGCTGATGTTTTGTCAGATATAGATTCCAGCAAGCGATTAGTTCTTCTCGATTTCATTCAGACTCGATGGAAGGTCTGACAGGGTCTTGTACTTATCTTGGCAAATTGTATTCCACGTCTCTTTGAAGCGGGAGAATAGGAGGATATCTGGACCAGATGATGGTCCCATGCATTCCATGTACGCCTTCTCAACGACAAGTTCTAGGATGTGATGGCGACATGCAAGGTATAAGAGTCGGCGGCCGAGTTCTGCTCCAAAATTACGCATGCCCCAGACAAGTAATCAGTATTTGAAGCTGTAGTGTCGAAGCTCATAGCTGATACCTTTTTGACACATTCCATTCTTTGAGC